>VDFB02340823.1:0-59993 GCA_007258455.2 Sequoia sempervirens
TTAAATTGTGAAAATAGAATATATATTATGTATATAATGATAAAGGAAAATAGAATACATATTTAAATTGTAATAATCCACCCTTTGCCTCTATACACCCCTATCGCTATAGAATAAAAACCATTGAAATGAGTTAGGGTTGAAAAAAAATAAAGTTATGGTTGGCTAACAAAAATGGGTGCCTAAATCTACTAGGGCAGATTCGCTTGTTTTTGGACAACAATAAAATAAATGTATTGTGTCAATAACAATCCCTAAGAATGTAGCACCTTATCTTCGTTCAAAATGGGCGTGAAGAAATGATAATACTAATATATATAGTAAGAGGTGAATTTTAGATAGTGAATAATATATTTGCTATGTTGATAGTGATGATAATACTGTAGACATGTAAAATTGACCTAACATTTATCACACACCCTAAATGGAATCTTTTCATCATCGGCATCATCATCGAGTATCACTGCATTTCACATCAATTGCATCAAAAACCCTAATTTCTTTTATTAATTGAATAATAACACATTATTTAATTAATTCACATTTTCATCATTTTTGACCAATTAAATAAATATATTTATTTAATAAAGTTCTAATATAACTTTATTCTTCCTAATTAATTAAATAACATCAATTATTTGATTATGTCGCTAATTTACTTTATTTCCCTAAGTCAATTAAATTATTAAAACATAATAGTTTAACTATGTCACTTTTCCCTAAATTTGAAAAATTGAATTTAAATTATTCAAAACATCATCCAAAAGGTCAAATCAAACAAATACAACTTTGTTTGCAAAAGTCAAATTTGATTTGCATGTTCAACTCCAAAAATATTAATTAATTAAATCAATTAATTGGTTATCCTCACCCACTTTCATGATTGAGCAAATTACGATCCCCTGATTGCTCTATCTAATCGGCTGACTGATCCATCTATTTCTGACTGATTCATCTATTCAATTCCATAGATTATTCAATCTATTTCTTCAATCCCATTGAACACTCAAAATGATTTCTTCAATCACACCGATTACGAAATCAAAATGCACTAATTATTCCCATCTAATCCTCTCAATGGTTTCAAACCATTGATCAGGATATTCTACTACACAATCTCGAGAATTCATTTCGAAACACAAATTTTATATAACAACCTCATTACTTCTAAAAAATGATTAGAGAATCAACATTTTTTACACAACAAAGTAATGTTGAAATCGTAATCGATATTTTGACAAAGCTTTACACACATCTTTGATCAACACACACACAACTTTGGAGCTTTTGCACGTAAAATAGAGGCTTTGCATTGATACAAACAACCCAATGGAGCTTTTGCACAACTTTGTAGCTCTCTTTTTCTTGTGCAACTCACCAATTTGAAAAAATTGACACAGAGACTAGACACTTGAAAAATATTACCACATTTGTTTTTCTGATTTGGCCGCACTTGACCATAATCTGGTTGCAGTTGACTATTTCAGCCATTTTTGCTTCAAACCTATTGCTTTTGCTCTATTTCTTGGTGAAAATTAGAAAACCAATCAGAAACTAGTTACAAATCCTTTGAGAATGAAATAATTAGACTCCCAAGGTGCACCATAATCGATCCATCATCCATTTGCAAAATTCAACACCTCATCCTACTATTTATCAAAATTGAAAGAAACAAACTTGGATCATTCCTTCACTCACACTTCTAAGATATCAACATTTGCTTGAACCTCAAGGATAGTTCAAGTAAATTTCCCGCAACATATCCTCTAGGAAAGAAGTGAAATGTTGATCCAAGCCTTTCAGCATTTTGAGTTCCAAAAATAGCATCATCCCAAAACATTGCTCAAACCTTAGGGTCTTGAGAATCACAAAAACCATATCAAAACACCACCATTTTCATCATTTCACCTTATGACCATTTGGTGTACGATTGCTCTAGTACAACAACCAAACCTTACACCAACTATCATACAACCAAACTTTGAGCTAATTAAAGGAGAACAAACAAACATAATTAGTAGTTTGAGAAGCTTCATATTCAAGACAAAGGAAACACCAAACTAGTGGAGAAATGTAGCAAATATCCTAGACAAACAAGAGTGAAAAGATGATCTTGCAGCTGGAAGGCCCGTATTACCACCTCCTACATGGAAATAGGTATCCTCTTTTCAAAAATAGAAAATCCCAAAAAAAAACACAATTTTATTTCCTCAAAAACAGAAAATCCCAAAAAAAAATGCAATTTCATTTCTTCAAAAATAGAAAATCTCAGAAAAAAACGCAATTTCATTTCCTCAAAAATAGAAAATCCCAAAATTAAAGCATTCTTTCATTCCATAGTTAGAATTCAACAAACATTCACAAAATATTGGCACTTGTTTATGACAATTACGATCCCCTGATTGCTCTATCTAATTGGTTGACTGATCCATCTATTTCTAACTGATTCATCTATTCTTCAATTCCATAGATTATTCAATCTATTTCCTCAATCCCACTAAACACTCAAAATGATTTCTTCAATCACACCGATTACGGAATCAAAATGCACTAATTATTCCCATCTAATCCTCTCAATGGTTTCAAATCGTTGATTAGGATATTCTACTACGCAATCTCAAGAATTCATTTCGAAACACAAATTCTATATATCAACCTCATTTCTTCTCAAAAATGATTAGAGAATCAACATGTTTAACACAACAAAGTAATGTTGAAATCATAATCGATATTTTGACAAAGCTTTACACACATCTTCGATCAACACACACACAACTTTGGAGCTTTTGCACATAAAATGGAGGCTTCGCATTGATACAGACAACCCAACATCTTCACGAACACACTCCGACATGGGATGGTAATGCTACGTTTTTTGAAATCTATTTCCTCAATCCCACTAAACACTCAAAATGATTTCTTTAATCACACCAATTATGTAATCAAAATACACTAATTATTCTCATCTAAATCCTCTCAACGGTTTCAAATGGTTGATCAGGATATTCTACTATGCGATCTCGAGCGTTCATTTCGAAACACAAATTCTATATAACAACCTCATTTCTTCTAAACAATGATAAGAGAATCAATATCATTAGCACAATGAAGTAATGCAAAAATCTTAATCAACCTTTTGACAAATCTTTACACAGATCTTTGATCAACACATGCATGACTTTAGAGCTTTTGCAAGCACAATGGAGGCTTCACATTGATTCGAACAACCCAACATCTTCACGAACACACTTCGACATGGGATGGTAATGCTACATTTCTTGAATTCATTTTATGTTTGTCTCTTTTGATTGCTTTTGTGAATTCATTGTTCTTTGTAGTTTCATTTCATGAGTAATTACCACGAATCGTAGCTTTTGTTTGGATTATATTAGTTTTTAATTCATTCATTTTTCTTATTGCATCATCCAATTCCCCCCTTACACATTCTTGCATACTCGATAGGACCATGGTCTTTAGCACTAACCATTTTATGAGCAAATTTTAAAGCTACAGGTTCCAGAAACGCACTGGAAAAGTTTTCATGCAAAAGCTACAAGAATTTTTCGCAGTTGATTTCATGTTTCTTCCGCACCTGACATTTTTCTAGCCACTTTTGATGTTTCTTATGCTTTTGCAGAAATGACAAGGGCACACTTGATTTTTTTGGATGTTTCTACTTAAAAACAGAGGTCACTTTTGAGTTTTTCATTCACACTTGCCTTTTTGATAGGGCCACTTTTGCTAAAAAAAAATTCTTTTTATTTTTCAAACTTTTATCCAAAATCTACAAGTCACATTTTCAATTTCTAAAACTAATGGCCGTTTGATTTGGATGTTTGATAGGTGCTAACATTGTTTGTGCAAGATTTGTAGAAGCATGGCATAATTTTATTCAAAAAACAACTAACACATTTATTGCAAAGAAGGAAAATGGTCAAAGCTTTTACTTTTTCAAAGCTTTCATAGTTAGAAAATTTCAATTTGGTGCAATAAAAAGAACCCCATAACGAACATTTCAATTTGGTGCTCTAAAATGAACGTTTTCAAAGCTTTCATAGTTAGAAAATTTGATTTAATGCAATAAAAAGAACCCCACAAACGAACATTTCAATTGGTGCTCTAAAATGAACCTTTCAAAGCTTTCTAGCTTAGCAAAAATTCAATTGGTGCTCTAAAAATAAACTTTTCAAAGATTTCTAGCTTACAAAATTTCAATTGGTGCTCTAAAATGAACTTTTAAAAGCTTTCTAGCTTACAAAATTTTAATTGGTGCTCTAAAAATAAACATTTTCAAAGCTTTTATAGTTTAGAAACACACTTCAATTTTGGTGCTTATTAAAAAAAAATGACCAAAATACTTTCATTTCGTAGACGAATGCACAATTTTCTTTTGTTGACCTTTAAAAAATGTTTTTAGAAAACATTTTGGTTGGTGCTTAAAATGAACAAATCAACTTCTTGTCTTGCACATTGCTATCTCTTTGTTTGAAATCTAGAATATTTCATTTCGGTGCACGTAAAAAGGAACAAAATTGCTATCTTGTACACACTTTTATTTTTGTTTTACTTCATTTTTTTTTATTTTCTTTATTTTCATTTCTTTTGGGTTTAAAAAGAACATTGCGATGAAGTGTATACTGTGTATTTCATGTTTGGAAAACTAGGTGTCTATCCTCTTCCCTCACAACTTTTTGGCAATCTTGGATGATGAAAAGCATCTTGATTTTCACACTTTTTTTACATTTTAAAGCATACCTTTAGAGGGCCTGCCTCCCAATTTGTGAGAGGGAACAACCCAAGCAAAACTTTTGTTTTGGTCTACTATATAAATAACTATGGGTGTGATGAAATTCATCAACCACCTAGTGCAGATATTCTATATCGACGAAAGTCTCCCCTAGTATCCATGAGATACATAAAAACCCACAAGGGCTGGGAGGCCTCTTAATTGAGTGAATCACAACATGTATAGAAACTAATAAAAAATCCCAAAACATGACTAAAAACTAATGTTGTAGAAGCCACCCCTTTTCATCCTAAAACATTCTTTGAAGTGGTGCATCAGAACTTTGATTCTGAGAAGTTACTTACCAAGTATGACTTATGGTTAAGCTTAAACCTTTGGGGGATAAATTAAGCCCACCTAAAAGGAAGTGTATATCCCTAGGATGTAAATTGTCTTCACAAAATTGTCAAATCTATTTTGATTACTTTCAAACATCAAACATCAAGCTTGAATTAAAATGAACACATCAAAACGAGCATTTAACATGGTTCCCAAACATCAAACCCTTTGAATTTAGTGTGAATACTTTGAAAAGACCCCTATGTTTGCACTCCCTAAGAGATATCTTAAAAAAATATCTTTGAAGGTTTCTGAATGTTTAGGCTCACATTTCAAGTCGCATTAAGGACAAAGTAAACATTGGAAACTATAAACTTTAGCATTTAAGCATCCATAAACATTAAGCTTTTGTGGAAAGAAACATGCTTAAAGTTGTAGACATTTTTTAGGTTCAAATAGTTTTGATTGTTATATTATGATATCACTTTCCAAAATCTTAAATCAAATCAAACAAAACCTTCAAATCTGCAAATTTATCCAATTTTTCTACCAAACTTAGAAATTGGAAAACAAATCTGCATAGAATATCACTTTTGTTGTTGTTTTTGCCTCAATTTACCAAAAACTGGCCGCACTTGCCAAAAATCTACCACTTTTGCTCTCTGTTTATGATAGTTTATGGTAAAAATCTACCACTTTTGACAATTTGAGCACACTTGACTAAAAATTGGCTGCATTTAATCTTTTTGTGCCATAATTGACAAAATTTACTGGCCACAGTTGACTACAAACCTACCGCTTTTGACCAAAAAGCTCTTTTTTTCCTGTGCAATTCACCAATTTGAAAAAAAATGACACAAAGGCCACACTTGAAAAATATTACCACATTTTATTTTCTGATTTGGCCACACTTGACCATAATTTGGCTGCAGTTGACTGTTTCAGTCGGTTTTGCTTCAAACATATCGCTTTTGCTCTATTCTTGGTGAAAATAAAAAAACCAATCAGAAACTAGTTACAAATCCTTTGCAAATGAAATAATTAGACTCCCAAGACACACCATAATCAGTCCATCATCCACTTGCAAAATACAAAACCTCATCCTACTAAATCAAAATCAAAAGAAATAAACTTGGATCATTCCTTCACTCACACTTCTAAGCTATCAACATTTGCTTAAACCTCAAGGATAGTTCAAGTAAATTTTCTGCAATATATCCTCTATAAAATAAGTGGAATGCCGATCCAAGCCTTTCAACATTTTGAGCTCCAAAAATATCATCATCCCAAAACATCGCTCAAACCTTAGGGTCTTGGGAATCACAAAAACCATATCAAAACACCAACATTTTCATCATATCACCTGATGACCATTTGGCATCTGATTGCTCTAGTACAACAACTGAACCTTACACCAGCTATTATACAACCAAACTTTGAGCTAATTGAAGGAGAACAAACAGACATAATTAGTAGTTTGAGAAGCTTCATATTTGAGACAAAGGAAACACCAAACTAGTGGAGAAATGTATCAAACATCCTAGACAAACAAGAGTGAAAAGTCGATCTTGCAGCTAGAAGGCCTGCATTGCCACCTCCTACATGGCAATAGGTATCCTCTTTTCAAAATTAGAAAATCCCAAAAACAAACACAATTTCATTTCCTCAAAAATAGAAAATACCAAAAAAAAATGCAATTTCATTTCTTCGAAAATAGAAAATCTCAAAAAAAAAATGCAATTTCATTTCCTCAAAAACAAAAAATCCCAAAATTAAAGCATTCTTTCATTCCATAGTTAGAAGTCAACAAACATTCACAAAATCTTGGCACTTGTTTATGACAATTATGAGATCACAACATAGAAAAAACATGGAATCAAACAAAAGCAATGCTAGTATTCCCCAAACAAACACCACAAATGATTAAATTGGCCCATGGGGCTATAGGCCAAGTGACCTTGAAACACCTCAAAATAGACCTATGTTCAAAACAACGAAAAACCAATCACCTAGTGAGGAAGAGGTAATCCATAGAAAACAAGAAGCCATGAATAGATCAAAACAAAATCCCAAGGATATGGTCATAGAGGAGGTGGATAGTGAAGAAGAAATAAATGATGAAGAATTATTGCAACATTCTAACAATCCCAAGGTGCTCAAGCTGATGGAAAAACTCTTAGGAAAGGATCTGAATACTTATTTCTTTAAATTAGCACAAAGTGGTGCTAAGCTAACTATAGGCTTTAACGTAGAAGGTTTCAAAGATCCTCACCTCATTCCCTTAGGAGATAACTCAGTTTTAAGATAAATACCCAAACCATTAGAGATTCCAAACATGTCACCAATCTTGGTGAAAGGTAATGATCAACCAATGGAAAACCCATTATATAGAAAACCATCCCAGATCGAACAAGCAGCAGTGGCCCAACAATGTTAGGGAGATTCATCTCAATACATACCCCAAAAAACTTCATATATTGACCCTTCCCAAAATGTGCAAAATCAAAGAGGGAAATTTCCACAATAGTACCATCAATAAGGTGGGTCATATGGTCCCCTTCCCCATCAACAATACCAACAACAAGGTATGTTGCAGTTTCCAATCAACAAAGTGGGCCACATTGTCCCCTTCCCAATCAATAGTACCAAAAACAAGGTGTGCCACATGGTACCCTTTCCCATCAACAAGGTGGGCCACATGGTCCCCTTCCCAATCAATAATACCAACAACAAGGTGTGCCACAGGGTACCCTTTCTAATAAAAAAGGTGGGCCACATGGTCCCCTTCCCAATCAATAGTACCAACAACAAGGTGTGCCACAGGGTACCCTTTCCAATCAACAAGTGGGCCACATGGTCCCCTTCCCAATCAACAGTACCAACAACAAGGTGTGCCACAGGGTACCCTTTCTAGTCAACAAGGTTAGTCACATGGTCCCCTTCCCAATCAATAGTACCAAAAATAAGGTGTGCCACATCATACCCTTCACAATTCATCCCATCAACAAGGTGTCTTGCCAACACATTATCAGGGTAACCTTCAAAATAGTTTGCCCCAACAACAAGGTATGCCACAGGGTACCCTTCCAAATTCATCCCATCAACAAGATGTCCCACTAATACACTATCAAGGTAACCTTCAAAATAGTTCACCCCAACAACAAGGTGTGCCATAGGGTACCCTTCCCAATTCATCCCATCAATAGGGTGTCCCGCTAATGCATTATCATGGTAACCCTCAATATAGTTCATCCCAACCACAAGGTGTACCACCAACACACTATCAAGGTAACCCTCCTCGACAACAAGGAGCTAACCCTCCTTACATTCAACAAGGACCTAACCCTCCTTGCATTCAACAAGGACCTAACCCTCCTTTTACACAACAAGGACCTAACCCTCCTTTCACACAACAAGGATTTAACTCTCCTTCCACTCAACATGGTTACCAAGGTCGCGTACCTCCATAATACCCAACCTATGACCAAAACATTGTCGGAAAACAGGTTACTACACACAAGATCCCCAAACAAATGTACCAAAAATAAAGGTAGATATACAACTACAAGCCATGAATAAGAGAATATCATATATATAGATAGGAAAACCAAAGAAGACATACCCTTCATGATATATGCCATTTTCCTTTTGATCGTTCCATTACTATGCTTCCTTTTCCAAAAAACTTCAAAATACCAAAGTTTGACAAATACAAAGGAAAAGGAGATCTAGTAGAACACGTACGATATTTCTCGGTATCATGCATGGAAGTCCAAAACAATGATTCCTATCTAATGAGGCTCTTTCCACATAGCTTTATTGGTCATGCTATGGAGTGGTTCTCCCATCTACCCCTAGGAATTAGAAGTTTTGATGAACTGACTACCAAATTTGTAAACCATTTCTCATTCAATATAGAATAGGATGTCACCATCATGGATCTATACAAGATTAAATAGAGTCAAGGAGAATCCTTTACCTCCTATCTTCAATGATGGAGGCATAAAGCTAGTCGATGAAAATGGCCTATTTCCGACAAGGAACTGATAGAAATATTTGTTTCTAATGTCCAAGCAGAAGTCAACTACCAACTTGCCATGTTGTGTCCTATAAACTTTGAAGAGGCCATTGAGAAGGGACTACACATAGAAAGGGATCTCATAGTGAGGGGAGTGATTAAACTAAACAACCCAAGAGACAATTCTTCTAATTTGAATGAGAAACCTAAAATTTGGGCCAAGAAAACAAATATCACCAACGATGGGGTAGTTGATGCTAGAACTTTGTGGAATATACAAATCCTAACACACCACAAAATAAAACTCAAATTGTGCAAACAAGCTATACTCCTAATAATGCATAAAACAATCAACTTACCTATCCCTAAAACAATCAAGTGGTCAACCAACAAATAAATCAGAGAGGCCAACAAAGGAAATACGATCAAGCAAGAAGGAAGTTCACTACATTAGGAGAGCCACTTGAGATGGTCATACGTAAACTAGTGCAACAAAACCTCATCAAGGTCAATGATTGCCCAAACTTATGAGGAGCCAAGCTTCAAAACACCATGGTACAATATAAAGACTTATGCGAGTTCCACAAAATCAAAGGGCATACAACAAACAACTGCATGAGACTCAAGCACATAATACAAAAATGATTGAAAAGGGAGAAGTAGATGTTGAACATCGTCCTGGAAACAAAGACCTCCAGATATACACAAATCCAATTTTGAACCATGCTAAGAAGAATGACAAAAGGAAATGACCAAGACTATCACAATGCTAATTACACTTATGGTGACACAGTTCTAGGTATCCTCTCTCAAGAAGATGATACTAGGGTAAATGTAGTGACTATATGATGTAGGGACACCAAATGTAATGTAACTACCCGTCGAGGGAAATCCACGATATAAGGAGCCCCACCTAAACACGTAGCTAAGTCATCAAATGACTACATTATTGTGGAACAACTAAACAAGACTCCCGCCTTAATCTCAATCCTAGAATTCTTAAAATTATCACTCGCACATAGGGAGATACTGTAAAAATCATTAGAAGCATATGTTCCTAATGACCTCAATCCGGATCAATTTCAAGCCATGGTTGGAAAAATCATGGCCAATCACCATTTAGTCTTTTTTGAGTAAGACCTTCTACAGAAGTCATTCCACAACCAAGCTCTCTACATAGAGTTTGGTGTCCACAAAAACATGGTCAAGAGAGTGTTGATGGATAACGGTGTAGGTCTAAACATCTCTACTTTGAAATTTGTGAAACATCTGGGGTATTCCGACAATGTGGTAGACAAAGGAAAGAGCATTACTATAAGGGCCTATTATGAACTCATTTTTTTTTTAGAAGGGATAGTCATGCTACTAATGCAGATAGGACCAACCACCACATAAACCACATGTTAGGTACTTGACCTTGAGTTACTGTATAACCTCCTTCTAGGACGCCCTTGGATTCATGCACTACAAGTGGTTTCTTTAACATTTCACCAGTGTCTAAAGTTTCCTCACGAAGGAAAGGAGGTGACATTATATGTTGATCATGAACCCTTCCACTTTTGTGCAAAACTAGAGGAGAAGTATAACAAAATCCGGTGTATACCCAACAATGGCATATCATTACATTCATTCTAATATGTTGACCCTTCTACACTACCATCAACCTCAAAAAAACCATCAAGTGAGCAATAAAAAATTGAAACCAAGGTTCAAGTACTTGACAAGGGTAATGGAAATTATCACTTCAATCAAATATTTTGTATTGGAATGCTTCCACCAACACCCAAGGTTTATGGAGGCCCTAAGGAGATCAAATATGTTCAAATAGTAAAAATGATAGCCAAACCCACAATTTTTACCAAGTGGGGAGAAATGAAGGATGAAGAGATATTCAAAGAAGATTTGTCGTCTATGATCTATAAAGAGGACCAAAAGGAACCAGAACAGCTACAACCCCTTTTAATCGATCCTAGCAGTAAAGGCTTGTTAGCTAAATAAATGGGATATACTAGAATAGGTGGCCTTGGGCTATGCAAACAAGCCAAATGGGAACATATCATAGTGGAATAGAGAAAGAAGAATATGGAACTAGGTTATCATTCAAAAGATGTGGTTACTCCAAACACTAGACGTACCTATTTTAAGAAACGAGCACCTTCTACTAGTGTTAAGACATTGGATATCTACCACCTTATAGACAACGAGTTACCCTTCAAGGACTTATTCGAAAACTTTAGCATTGGTATAGTCCCTATCCAACTTATTAAAACCATTCCTAATTACTATTATTATTCTGGAATAGACTCTAATGAGTATGCATGAGATTCTCTTTATTTTGTCACTTAGTGATGATGACCTAGACACCCAATGGGAGAATGATATCAAAGCCATATTAACCATCTCAACAACTTATGTAAGTTTTGTAGACAATGATGATATCGTACCCCTCTGCTACCCACAGTTGATAGATTGGGACCACTAGTAGAATTTGGCAAATAAATGACTACGTGACTGAAAATTTTAGTCACATGACTAACACTAGTAGTATTTGGAAAATAAATGACTAATTTGGTCACTTATAAGTGACTAATTTGGTCATCGGGTAAAATGACTAAATAAATAACTAAATAAATGTGCTCATTATTAAAATCTTGGCCATAATTTCCATTTTAATAAACATACTCTAAAACCTTTGTCAAGACCTTATTTTCAATCGTAGCTTGCCATAATTAAAAATAAAATATTACAAATAAAATTACTAATAAATATTTTCTATGGAATAATTTTTTTTTTTGTGGTGTCATCATATGAACACCAAAGTTTCTTCTAAATTGATGAAAAACCACCAAATTATAAAAATTAACGAAAACCATAAGAGAACCTAAAAATTAAAACCCAAAAACCTTGAAAAAAAGAAGATGCAAAAGTAAGAGAAAAAACAAAAGAAAATAATAAGAAACCAAATAATTTAAGAGGAAAAAGGACCAATTTTTTTTTTATAAGCATAATTTTCATTTTAAGAAACATACTCTAAAACCTTTGTGAAGACCTTATTTTCAAGGTAGCCTATCAAAATGGAGCAGTGATTCAAAACCTTTTATTTTCAAGATAGCCCACCAAAATGGAGCAATGAGTGTAGCTCGCCAAAATGGAGAAGTAAAGCGCAACGTTGATTTTGGATTGCAACCTCTGCCCATTTTTCCACATCAGACACAATTAGTGCATAATCTTGTGGTAAGTCACTTTCCATGGTTTAAGTTAATTTTAATTTTCAAATCCGTACGCGATCAGGCCATATGATCCATAGTTGCTTGTTGACTAACAATGATTATGTTCTTTTTTAGACTAATTATGGAAAAGCAGATCCATCTTGTGTTGCAAAAGTTAAGGATTTATATAGAGAACTTGGAATCGAGGTTTGTTTATTCTTTTCATTTTTATTATGAGATGTTAAAAGTGATCTTTTCTTTTCGAAGTTTCCACTATCAAATTGCATAGTTCATAGGAGAACATACTTTTATCTATAAAAATGATATTAAGGGACATGTAGATTGAGTTGTTTATACAAATTTCAGAATTTGAACTCTTAAAATTAGCTTCCACTTTTTGAGGGGGCATGCAAATAACTTTTGAAGTTGAGTGTAAAAAATAGAGTAGCACGTAAAGAAAAAGGATGAACAATAATAAAGTGAAAAGTGGATCTTCTTATATCAACCACGTAGAGTATGATGAAAGGAGTGCAGGGATGGTAGGGGTTTAACGTTTATAGTGTATTGGAACAGTAGTTCAATTGTACAGTAGATGTCATCCTACTTTGTTTGAGAACTCTTACTGAATTCCCAAAAATAGGAGTTCCCAAATGACGCCAATAGATATTATAAATAGAAAACAAATAACAATATTTTCATATAAAAAGAACAAGAGTTTATTCATAGGCCCTATGGAAATCTCTAACTTTTTGGCTCCCCTTTGATACTTTTCTGAATACTTATAGATTACATCTCCATGATTAATATGGACTAGAAGGGTTGAAAGGGCACATGTTAGTCCTTTCCATTTATTGGGAAATAAATGTTTTGAAGTGACTGAAAGAATCAAATGTAGCTCTTTACTCTAGATGCTTTATTCTCATTCAATTATTAATATATCCAGATATAAACCATGATGACTTAAATCAAAACTAGAAGAAATCTCATGAAAACTACAAGAAGAGATTAGTTATTAGATGAATCATGGAAATGAAACCAACTCCATAAGCTAGAGAAAAACAAAATATGCAATGCAAATGAGAATATAGGCCTTCAAAGGAGTTGTCATGGATAAAGAATCATCCTCCCTTAGATCTCTTGTGAGAATTCCTAAAATCTCTTCAGTTATCCACAATATCCACATGCTATGAGCTTTGATACAAAGATTGTGCATAGCTCTTCTCATTTTATTCAATTTGGTGCTATTATTTTTATCCTGTGATTCAGGCTTCAAACCAACCCCTCTCATTAGTATTTGTCTTCTAGAACTATCTAGAAGAGGTAATCAAAATCAGTACTGGAATATCTGAAAGTCGAAGATCCTTTCCCTCAAACTGAAGCTTTGTTCTCGACAAACTAGAGCTAAGACAAGCCAAGAACTAGTGGAAGGGAAGTTGAATGAAAACTAAAAGAAACTAAAAGACTTCTTAAGAAAAGTGCCCTTTCCACAATAACTGTTGGTTCTAGTGTCTCCTTGTTCATTTTTTCTGGCATCTCCTCATTTTTCATTTCTTGATATAGAGCTTCTGAAATATGTGCAAGATGTTCTTTAATCTCAACAATCAATGTTGAGATAAAATGGAAGCATTTCTCTTGCAAATAAGGTGCCAAATCATTTATCCTTGAAGGATATTTATGTGCATGAAGAAAACTTCGGAGGTCTTCCAAAATATTCTCGCACACCTCATCTATGGTATCTTTTATTTGACTAACCTCAATTCCAAAATAAGAATTAAGGTGACCATTCTTCATCATTTGTCATCATAAATCTAAAACTCAACCCAGGTAAATTGACACTTTTTAGGTCCCCTCTCTTGACAAGCCAACCCTCACTAGTAGTTAATTTTTACAAATGGGTTTCAACATCTTTGTAACTTTCCAGAGATGTAACTATGGCTTCAAGGAATTTACCAACCTTAACTCTAGCTGACCTCCACCCTCATGCTCTTGTTTCAATTCGGTTTCTTCCCAACGGTACAAATCCCAGACTAATAAATGGTAAGCCTTGAAACCATGGAACCAAAAACTACAAGAGATAGAGCAAGCATACAACATTAAAATTGTGACTTGCAACAGTAAAAGAAAAGAAGCGGTAGGAAGTTTGATATACAATCAGAAAAGGGAATTTTATGAGGCTTCATTAAGGAAGAAAATTAAAAATTAAATAAATCATGCTTCAAATTCCATTTAAATGTTCAGTTGTACAGTAGATATCATCCTACTTTGTTTGAGAACTCTTATTGAATTCCCAAAAATAGGATTTCCCAAATGATGCCAATAGATATTATAAATAGAAAACAAACAACAATATTTTCATATAAAAACAATAAGAGCTGATTCATAGGCCCTATGAAAATCTCTAAGTTTTTGGCTCCCCTTTGATAATTTTCTGCATACTTATAGATTACATCTCCATGATTAATATGGACTGGAAGGGTTGAAAGGGCACATGTTAGTCTTTTCCATTTATTGGGCAATAAAGAGTTTGAAGTGACTGAAAGAATCAAATGTAGCTCTTTATCTAGATGCTTTATTCTTATTCAATTATTAATATATCCAAATATAAACCATGATGACTTAAATCAGAACTAGAAGAAATCTCATGAAAACTGCAAGAAGAGATGAACAATAATTTGAACTCTTAAAATTAGCTTCCACTTTTTGAGGGGGCATGCAAATCACTTTTGAAGTTGAGTGTAAAAAATAGAGTAGCACATAAAGAAAAAGGATGAACAATAATAAAGTGAAAAGTGGATCTTCTTATATCAACCATGTAGAGTACAATGAAAGGAGTGCAGGGATGGTAGGGGTTTAACGTTTATAGTGTAGTGGAATAGTAGTTCAATTATACAGTAGATGTCATCCTACTTTGTTTGAGAACTCTTACTGAATTCCCAAAAATAGGAGTTCCCAAATGACGCCAATAGATATTATAAATAGAAAACAAATAACAATATTTTCATATAAAAAGAACAAGAGTTTATTCATAGGCCCTATGGAAATCTCTAACTTTTTGGCTCCCCTATGATACTTTTCTGCATACTTATAGATTACATCAACATGATTAATATGGACTAGAAGGGTTGAAAGGGCACATGTTAGTCCTTTCCATTTATTGGGAAATAAATGTTTTGAAGTGACTGAAAGAATCAAATGTAGCTCTTTACTCTAGATGCTTTATTCTCATTCAATTATTAATATATCTAGATATAAACCATGATGACTTAAATCAAAACTAGAAGAAATCTCATGAAAACTACAAGAAGAGATTAGTTATTAGATGAATCATGGAAATGAAACCAACTCCATAAGCTAGAGAAAAACAAAATATGCAATGCAAATGAGAATATAGGCCTTCAAAGGAGTTGTCATGGATAAAGAATCATCCTCCCTTAGATCTCTTGTGAGAATGCCTGAAATCTCTTCAGTTATCCACAATATCCACATGCTATGAGCTTTGATACAAAGATTGTGCATAGCTCTTCTCATTTTATTCAATTTGGTGCTATTATTTTTATCCTGTGATTCAGGCTTCAAACCAACCCCTCTCATTAGTATTTGTCTTCTAGAACTATCTAGAAGAGGTAATCAAAATCAGTACTGGAATATCTGAAAGTCGAAGATCCTTTCCCTCAAACTGAAGCTTTGTTCTCGACAAACCAGAGCTAAGACAAGCCAAGAACTAGTGGAAGGGAAGTTGAATGAAAACTAAAAGAAACTAAAAGAATTCTTAAGAAAAGTGCCCTTTCCACAATAACTGTTGGTTCTAGTGTCTCCTTGTTCATTTTTTCTGGCATCTCCTCATTTTTCATTTCTTGATATAGAGCTTCTGAAATATGTGCAAGATGTTCTTTAATCTCAACAATCAATGTTGAGATAAAATGGAAGCATTGCTCTTGCAAATAAGGTGCCAAATCATTTATCCTTGAAGGATATTTATGTGCATGAAGAAAACTTCGGAGATCTTCCAAAATATTCTCGGACCCCTCATCTATGGTATCTTTTATTTGACTAACCTCAACTCCAAAATAAGCGTTAAGGTGACCAGTCTTCATCATTTGTCATCATAAATCTAAAACTCAACCCAGGTAAATTGACACTTTTTAGGTCCCCTCTCTTGACAAGCCAACCCTCACTAGTAGTTAATTTTTACAAATGGGTTTCAACATCTTTGTAACTTTCCAGAGATGTAACTATGGCTTCAAGGCATTTACCAACCTTAACTCTAGCTGACCTCCACCCTCATGCTCTTGTTTCAATTTCGGTTTCTTCCCAATGGTACAAATCCCAGACTAATAAATGGTAAGCCTTGAAATCATGGAACCAAAAACTACAAGAGATAGAGCAAGCATACAACATTAAAATTGTGACTTGCAACAGTAAAAGAAAAGAAGCGGTAGGAAGTTTGATATACAATCAGAAAAGGGAATTTTATGAGGCTTTGTTAAGGAAGAAAATTAAAAATTAAATAAAATCATGCTTCAAATTCCATTTAAATGTTCAGTTGTACAGTAGATATCATCCTACGTTGTTTGAGAACTCTTATTGAATTCCCAAAAATAGGAGTTCCCAAATGATGCCAATAGATATTATAAATAGAAAACAAACAACAATATTTTCATATAAAAACAACAAGAGCTGATTCATAGGCCCTATGAAAATCTCTAACTTTTTGGCTCCCCTTTGATAATTTTCTGCATACTTATAGATTACATCTCCATGATTAATATGGACTGGAAGGGTTGAAAGGGCACATGTTAGTCTTTTCCATTTATTGGGCAATAAAGAGTTTGAAGTGATGAAAGAATCAAATGTAGCTCTTTACCTAGATGTTTATTCTCATTCAATTATTAATATATCTAGATATAAACCATGGTGACTTAAATAAGAACTAGAAGAAATCTCATGAAAACTGCAAGAAGAGATGAACAATAATTTGAACTCTTAAAATTAGCTTCCACTTTTTGAGGGGGCATGCAAATCACTTTTGAAGTTGAGTGTAAAAAATAGAGTAGCACGTAAAGAAAAAGGATGAACAATAATAAAGTGAAAAGTGGATCTTCTTATATCAACCATGTAGAGTACAATGAAAGGGGTGCAGGGATGGTAGGGGTTTAACGTTTATAGTGTAGTTGTCACGTCTCATACTTTGATGCTATTTTGACCATGACTTACTTTGATGCTATTTTGACCATGACTTACTTTGACGCTGTTTGACCATGACTTTGTGGGATTTAATATACAAATTATGATACGTGTTAGAGCAATATAATATACTACAATGCTTTGGAGTATGGAAATGTAGAAAAATAATTGTTTTCTTTCAGAATTATGAGTGCATTTTATATTAAAATGATACTAAATAGGAAAGTTGATTTAATTATTGCCTAAATTTATATTTCTATACTGGATACTAATACACTTTCGTTTTTGCACGCCTGAGTGCATTTGAGTGGCAGGTGATCGAAGGCCAAGAGTGTGATTGAGGAAAAGAAGGTTAGCTTTCCGATAGGGTAAAAGAGGAGAAGCTCTCGATCATGCACACACCACTTAAAATCATGTAGTTGCATTAGGCCATTTCTATTTTCAATGTGAATGTTTGAAATTGATTAGCATAGCAAAATTAAAATATAGTTTAATTAACCATATAAATTGTGAAAAGAATATGGTTTATTTTGTTTTAGTTTACCCATTTATATTCAAAAAGGAAAATCTGAGTTAAAAACAATATATAGGAAATTAAAAACAAATAATAAAGTGAAAATATTATGTTGCATATAATGGAATAATTGGTTTGTATAAAGTGGGAAATATCTCTGTTTGCATATGATTATTTTTTTTCCAATATGAAGAGGAATGAACAGCCCGAGAGAACTTAGGGCTCTGGAAATTTTCTTAAAACCAACAATGCTGTTGGCATGTGGCAATCTTTGGAATTTGCATGAGAAATGTATCTGTCATCTGGAAATACTCTGCATGATCCTCGAAAAGAAAAATAAAGCTTTAAGAGAGAAAAGAGGACATTCATTCAAAAATATCAGAAAGCTCTGGAAGGAGGCGACAGGAAGGTAATACTGGAAATCTGCACTGAAGAAAATTGCCAGGTTCTTTTCCATACTTGCTTCCAATCAGTTTAAAATTGCAGAAATGAAATGCAGTATTCTATGAAATGATTATAGATAACTGAGAAATCTTTTCAATATTTTATTTTCGAATCTGGGAAACAGCTTACTTCTCATTGTTGCAATATAGAATACCCAATCTTTTCTTCCAGATTAGGGTTACATTTTGTTGCAAAAGCTGCAAGTTATTGAACTACTCTCGATGATAATTAGAAATATACATAAACATATATATATATGCATATATATATGCACAGGAATCTGTATTCCCGTGCATATATACACACATATATATATATATATATGCATATAATTTTGCATAAAATACAGTCACCTGAAATAAATTTGAAATGCCTTTGAGACAAGTTTGAATGCAGTATATACTGGACGAAATGTCTTCTTTATTTTGAGTTTTGAAACTGTTATACATAGGAAATTAGGAGGGGATTTAATCCCTTGTCCTCCCCATGGGAAGGACGCGGCACTGTGGGAGGCTCGCGCCCTCCACAGGCCGCGGCCTGTGGAGGAGGCGCGAGCCCCTCACAGCCCGCCCCCTCCCCATGGGAGGGGCAAGGGCTTCCTGAGCCTTATGTTGCTCAATGCCAGTAAGGAAACCCTGTAAAATGTTTACATTCTGTGTGCACAGCCAGAGAACTTATGAACAGAAATAAAATTCAGTATTTCTTTCTTCAAAACTACATGCAGCTGTATATGAATTTTTACACACACACACACACATATATATATATACATATACACTTAGCTGTATATGTATACATATATATATACATATTTATATATATATATATGTATAGATATCCATGCATAAATATACCAAAATGCAAGTTGAAATAGGAAAAAAAAACCATTTCCAGAAAGTGACATGAACTCTGTTAAATATACACAAATATCTCAGAAATGATAAATCTGGAACAAGAACAGAAATGTCTCTGAAAAACCATGTAAACTAAAAACCTTCTTGAGTACTTTGTCATATACTTACATACAGAAGTACAATCCTGAGTAAAGGAATACAACATAAAATTTGAATGCAAGATTATCTTTCAAACCTCTGATATTCTGAATAAATTGCACTGTTTCAGTATATTATTAATACTCTGAAACCTGTATTAAAATTGGGAATTACACTATCAGTTAGCCTGAACTTGGAAAGAATAGAAGTACATACTGAAATCAGAAAACACTGTTTCATTCAAACAAATTAATTAAATCTTTCTTTCTAAAAGTACACTGAAAAGTATTATGACATACATGTTCTTCTTTAAAAACAGAGCCTTTATCCAAAATCAGAAGAGGATTACTTACAAAAGAGTAAACGAAATCTTACTACTGAATTTACAATTTTTCTTTCAAAGGATGTTCTGAAATTCACAGTTGAAATTCTTTTAGAATTAATTGAATGTATGAAACATGTAAGAAAATGCACAACTTTCTGCTTTGGTATTTATTCATACTTTACTTGTGGTAACTTCCGGGACAGGGTGCCGAAGGTGGACCAACAGAGACGGTAGTATTACCTTTTCTAAACTACCATTTACTTGTATTATTTATGCTTGGCCAAGCACTTGTACCATTGAAATAGATGGGTTTGTTTTAAAAGCCTAGAAACATATATGTATTTGAGTCTCTGCCACCTCCTGTTGCAAGAAATGTGTTTATTTCTCATGTTAGAAATGCATATAGGCATCAGGCACGCATCGAGAGTTCCCTCCTGTTTTACTGTTTCGGGTTGCTAGGCTCCTTTATGCAGGGCCGGGGATTCCTTCGAGTTAGGAAGGAACCCGGGGAAGTCATGTACTTCGTGGTTGGGCGGAAAAGGCGCCTGAATCACACTCTTGGCCCCAGCTCGCAAGCAGACCGATGGTGTCACGGCGGTTGGTGGTTCTGAGTTTTATTTGCTATTGATGTACTTGTGTATTATTCAGGATTGGCTTGTGAAGCCCATTGTAAATGTATATATGTATTTGACTTTCTTTGTTGAAACTTTGAAATAGAAGTATGATTTGAAAGTATCTAATGTAACATTGATTTGAGGAATTAAAGTTTTATGACTTAGCATAGAAAAGATGTTTCTATTGGAATTGTTGATTTCTTCCAAGTATGATTGAATATATGTATATGAGAAAAGTCTTGAAATACTTATGCTTTGTATAATCTTGATACATTACATTGATATTAATATTATACATAAAATGAAATTTAAATTCTCTTTTTAAGCTCATTTGGAAGTATTATGTACAATGTTGATTACTTGGAAATCTTTTTATATTGATTTGAACGGATTGAAAACACTCTTAATTTTCGGAGCGCTACATCTTGGTATCAGAGCGATAGGTTCAACACTCGGACCTTAATAATTCTACGCTATAGGTTGCAATGTGAACCTATTGATGACCTAAATTTCTAAGAGCATCGAGTGAATTAGCACCCTATCTTGGGACGAAGATTTCTTTGATGGGTTGGAACCTCAATGAGTCTTCGATGTTTAAGTTGAGAACCAAGAAGATTAGACATGGTATGACTATATTAGTTGAGAGTACTCATCAGTTTAGTGGCATTTTCAAAAGAATCCTTAGTAGGAAAATGTCATGGTCGAAGCAAGGATTGGAGATTGTACCTTTAAAAAGGGTTGAGATATTGTGATGGATATATCTGAGCCAAGATGGCTAAGACATGATGACAACCCGTGAAGTGATGATGTAGAATAGAGAAATATTGAGAAAAGAGGTCTCTTGAGGACATAAAGGGCGAATGACTATGATCTAAAAGGTTAAGTTACAAGGTTACTAGAGGTAAAAATAAAATATGCATATATTAAGACAAGTAGAAAGAACAATCACCTACGACCATTAATGATTAGATGATGCTTTAAGGAAGAAGAGAATCCAAGAAGGATGTCTGCAATGGTAAAGGTATTTGATTATGAGTAAGCTGATTTTTAGGTGATGTTTGTTCTTTCCTAATCGGGATGTGTGTATGATCCTTGTGATCTTTAGTAAATACAAGTTAAGCCTCCTTAGGAGTCTTCGATATGGTCCTAGGAGGAAAATTTTGTTCAGATAAGTTATCATTGTCAGCCTTATTGACAAGGCATGAGTTTTGATCTTGTGAGACCTTATGAGTCCTATATGCTGGATTTATATAAATGATATATTTACGAATATGCACTTTGCATATATATACATGTATAATGTGCGAGTAATGCACTTATGATTGTCTATGGTTAGTGCGAGTAAAGCGCTCAAGCTTGTTCTTCATATTATGTTAGAGATGGTATACTTACCTTGTGTGAGTGACACACTTGAATAATTTTTGTTTTCATATCCCGTGTGTGTGTGTTTTGGCATATTTATTTGTGCGAATGAGAACTTCAGGTAATTAATGTGTGAATGTTGTAGTAATGCGTTATCCATATGAATGGTGTATATCTATAAAGTGGGAATTGGTAATTGCTTTTCATTGTGAATGAAGCATTTGGATACCTTGGGTTGTGGATGTTCGCTAGTGTTTAACCATGTGTGTCATTACGTGGCGATTGAAGTTCCCTTGAAAGGAATGCAATTTTTGTTGTTTGGCATCCTCAACGATGTTGGATGATGAAGTAGAATGGATCTCTTGTTTTGTGTGACTGGGTCTTAGATGACTCACTATACACTATGATTGAATGTGCTCTCTTACTTACCTCGGATTTTGAAATCTAGGTATGGTTGGGTATTGTACTCCCTCTCTGATGACTAGAGTTAGTCACATAGTTCATATGTTATGTAACTTAAAAAAAAAATTTGATATCTTATTTATTTATTTACTCATTTATTTTATTGTTTTTGTTCAATTTATTGAATGGCGTGTAGGCCAAAGTTGAATTTTTATTTATGGGTATGAGTAAGTATAGCCATCAAATTTTCGATACTTATTTATCTTGTGACCATTATGGTCATGTGTGAATTATTGTTGAAATGGTGCACATTTTATGCCTTATTGTTGAAATCGACTTTTCTTTTCCTTGGATTTGATTTAATTTTTCTAAATGGTGGCTATGCTTGAATGTTTTAAATTGATGGTCAAGTTTCATGTTATGTGCTCTATCATGTCCATGATGGACCTCTGATAGATTGTATGAGGGGGTATAATACAGAGAGTGCTTCAGTTCCTGGTATGTATGTTGATAGAATTACGATAGATTGAATTCCTTAATACGCTGTCTGATACAAGTATTTAATTTTGAAATAATAGGAAAGTTTTGAACACTGGTGTTGCTATGGGCCTATTATTTTTGTATATCTTGTTGGTATTACTATATGAGAGGACACCGTGTCTAGATAGTACAAAGGAAATTTGAGAACATGCTTTATGGATTGATTCCTAAGTATATCCCTTGAGTTTTGAGAAAAACTTGTTTTGGTATGATGATATAATAGGTAGTGGTAGGAGGATGTTAGTTGAGAAAGCAAAGTGGTTGTGTAGTAAGCTTCAATTAAGGTGGATGTAATGGAACACAAATGGAAAGTAGGGAGGTGTTGCAGGTGGTGAAAGGGTAGAGCAAAGAGACACTTTGGCGACATGTATTGTTAGATCATAAGAAGATATTTTAGGATGGATAAGGGCATAGGAATGGAAATTCCTCATAGCTATGTATTAATTAATAAAATGTAAGATGTTGTGGTAACATAAAGTTTGAATGGAAGAATGAAAGACTAAAATGACAATATAATAGTAATGGAAGTTGAAAGGAAGGAGAAACCCTTGAGACAAGAAGAATAGCGTGGAATGAGAAGAAAAAGGTAAGATTGGAAATGTTGATTGAAGTTTGATATATAGAATGTATTATTAAAAAAAAAAAAAGGGGGATAATAAAAGTGTTGTAGAACTAAAAATGGATAAGGAAGTTACAGAAAGGTATTCTAAACTAGAAGAAACCAATAGTTGGTAATGGAAGTAAAATAAGGATTGATTAAGGAATAAATAATAAGTAAGATGTAAAAGATGAAATAAATGAAGTATAATTCAAAGGAAGATAAAGGGCACTAAATATAAGAAGAGAAAGTTCAAAAATCAGAATTGTCAAAGGAATGGATTGCAAGTGACCTAGTCTCAGTATAGTCGGTGTGCACGATGGTTAGTTTGGACCTCGTTGGAGCACCTTTGCAGTTGTTTTTCTATTTGTAATTTATATGTGAAGTAAATAAATTGGATAATAATAGATAATCTTGGTTGAGCCTTCTCGAAGGCAGGAAACCTAAGAAGGGATGTTTTAAAGGAAAGAATGTTCATTATGGTACTAGACTTTGGGAAAGTTGATGATTGAGGATATGGGTCTTGTAGAATCCACAAGATTTTTGAAGAACAAAAAGTTGAGATGCCTTAAGGGGCCTTCAATGGTAAGGATGTTTAGATAAGTTTTCTCGACTTGTCTTGCAGACAAGGTATGAATGATTGATAGGGTGGATCATGTATGCCTGATTGTTTTCTTTTAGTAAAGGTACTTACATGTGTATTATATGAGAATGGTGCTTGTGCAATAATGCACTTCTCATGCTTGGTGCAATGACACTTCTGTATGGGTGTTTTTACTCATAGCATAGAAAATTGTTTCCTTAACTACACTGATGCTTATGCTTGAACGAGAAATGTTCTCTATACTTATACTAATGAGAGTGAATAAATTCTTAAGCTCGAAAGATGTGATGTTATTCTTGTAAGCTCTGGTGCAAGAGCTATTTGTTACTTGGATATAATTGAATGGTAGTAATACCATATGTGTGGTGTGCATGACTGGCACACTTAGCAGGATTCAGGGGTGGTGCTAGCGGAGCCCACCAGGATTCTGGGAGGCGCAACGTTAAGTTGTGGAACCATGATATTGTGGAGTGCAGGGTCCAGTGGGACCAATATTCGATGGATAATACCACCTAGGAAAATACAGATGACATTAACAGATCTTTTCCTCATTTGAGGTTATAGCTTACTTTTCTTTTTATGCATATTGTGGCTATGATACACTGATACTTCAAACACTATTGTGTGGATTTGCTTTTAGACATCGAGACGATGTCTCTTCCCAAGTGGGGAAGGATGTCACGTCTCATACTTTGATGCTATTTTGACCATGACTTACTTTGATGCTATTTTGACCATGACTTACTTTGACGCTGTTTGACCATGACTTTGTGGGATTTAATATACAAATTATGATATGTGTTAGAGCAATATAATATACTACAATGCTTTGGAGTATGGAAATGTAGAAAAATAATTGTTTTCTTTCAGAATTATGAGTGCATTTTATATTAAAATGATACTAAATAGGAATGTTGATTTAATTATTGCCTAAATTTATATTTCTATACTGGATACTAATACACTTTCGTTTTTGCACGCCTGAGTGCATTTGAGTGGCAGGTGATCGAAGGCCAAGAGTGTGATTGAGGAAAAGAAGGTTAGCTTTCCGACAGGGTAAAAGAGGAGAAGCTCTCGATCACGCACACACCACTTAAAATCATGTAGTTGCATTAGGCCATTTCTGTTTTCAATGTGAATGTTTGAAATTGATTAGCATAGCAAAATTAAAATATAGTTTAATTAACCATATAAATTGTGAAAAGAATATGGTTTATTTTGTTTTAGTTTACCCATTTATATTCAAAAAGGAAAATCTGAGTTAAAAACAATATATAGGAAATTAAAAACAAATAATAAAGTGAAAATATTATGTTGCATATAATGGAATAATTGGTTTGTATAAAGTGGGAAATATCTCTGTTTGCATATGATTATTTTTTTTCCAATATGAAGAGGAATGAACAGCCCGAGAGAACTTAGGGCTCTGGAAATTTTCTTAAAACCAACAATGTTGTTGGCATGTGGCAATCTTTGGAATTTGCATGAGAAATGTATCTGTCATCTGGAAATACTCTGCATGATCCTCGAAAAGAAAAATAAAGCTTTAAGAGAGAAAAGAGGACATTCATTCAAAAATATCAGAAAGCTCTGGAAGGAGGCGACAGGAAGGTAATACTGGAAATCTGCACTGAAGAAAATTGCCAGGTTCTTTTCCATACTTGCTTCCAATCAGTTTAAAATTGCAGAAATGAAATGCAGTATTCTATGAAATGATTATAGATAACTGAGAAATCTTTTCGATATTTTATTTTCGAATCTGGGAAACAGCTTACTTCTCATTGTTGCAATATAGAATACCCAATCTTTTCTTCCAGATTAGGGTTACATTTTGTTGCAAAAGCTGCAAGTTATTGAACTGCTCTCGATTATAATTAGAAATATACATAAACATATATATATATATGCATATATATATGCACAGGAATCTGTATTCCCGTGCATATATACATATATATATATATATGCATATAATTTTGCATAAAATACAGTCACCTGAAATAAATTTGAAATGCCTTTGAGACAAGTTTGAATGCAGTATATACTGGACGAAATGTCTTCTTTATTTTGAGTTTTGAAACTGTTATACATAGGAAATTAGGAGGGGATTTAATCCCTTGTCCTCCCCATGGGAAGGACGCGGCACTGTGGGAGGCTCGCGCCCCTCACAGCCCGCCCCCTCCCCATGGGAGGGGCAAGGGCTTCCTGAGCCTTATGTTGCTCAATGCCAGTAAGGAAACCCTGTAAAATGTTTACATTCTGTGTGCACAGCCAGAGAACTTATGAACAGAAATAAAATTTAGTATTTCTTTCTTCAAAACTACACGCAGCTGTATATGAATTTTTACACACACACACACACACATATATATACATATACATATACACTTAGCTGTATATGTATACATATATATATACATATTTATATATATATATGTATAGATATCCATGCATAAATATACCAAAATGCAAGTTGAAACAGGAAAAAAAAAACCATTTCCTGAAAGTGACATGAACTCTGTTAAATATACACAAATATCTCAGAAATGATAAATCTGGAACAAGAACAGAAATGTCTCTGAAAAACCATGTAAACTGAAAACCTTCTTGAGTACTTTGTCATATACTTACATACAGAAGTACAATCCTGAGTAAAGGAATACAACATAAAATTTGAATGCAAGATTATCTTTCAAACCTCTGATATTCTGAATAAATTGCACTGTTTCAGTATATTATTAATACTCTGAAACCTGTATTAAAATTGGGAATTACACTATCAGTCAGCCTGAACTTGGAAAGAATAGAAGTACATACTGAAATCAGAAAACACTGTTTCATTCAAACAAATTAATTAAATCTTTCTTTCTAAAAGTACACTGAAAAGTATTATGACATACATGTTCTTCTTTAAAAACAGAGCCTTTATCCAAAATCAGAAGAGGATTACTTACAAAAGAGTAAACGAAATCTTACTACTGAATTTACAATTTTTCTTTCAAAGGATGTTCTGAAATTCACAGTTGAAATTCTTTTAGAATTAATTGAATGTATGAAACATGTAAGAAAATGCACAACTTTCTGCTTTGGTATTTATTCATACTTTACTTGTGGTAACTTCCGGGACAGGGTGCCGAAGGTGGACCAACAGAGACGGTAGTATTACCTTTTCTAAACTACCATTTACTTGTATTATTTATGCTTGGCCAAGCACTTGTACCATTGAAATAGATGGGTTTGTTTTAAAAGCCTAGAAACATATATGTATTTGAGTCTCTGCCACCTCCTGTTGCAAGAAATGTGTTTATTTCTCATGTTAGAAATGCATATAGGCATCAGGCACGCATCGAGAGTTCCCTCCTGTTTTACTGTTTCGGGTTGCTAGGCTCCTTTATGCAGGGCCGGGGATTCCTTCGAGTTAGGAAGGAACCCGGGGAAGTCATGTACTTCGTGGTTGGGCGGAAAAGGCGCCTGAATCACACTCTTGGCCCCAGCTCGCAAGCAGACCGATGGTGTCACGGCGGTTGGTGGTTCCGAGTTTTATTTGCTATTGATGTACTTGTGTATTATTCAGGATTGGCTTGTGAAGCCCATTGTAAATGTATATATGTATTTGACTTTCTTTGTTGAAACTTTGAAATAGAAGTATGATTTGAAAGTATCTAATGTAACATTGATTTGAGGAATTAAAGTTTTATGACTTAGCATAGAAAAGATGTTTCTATTGGAATTGTTGATTTCTTCCAAGTATGATTGAATATATGTATATGAGAAAAGTCTTGAAATACTTATGCTTTGTATAATCTTGATACATTACATTGATATTAATATTATACATAAAATGAAATTTAAATTCTCTTTTTAAGCTCATTTGGAAGTATTATGTACAATGTTGATTACTTGGAAATCTTTTTATACTGATTTGAACGGATTGAAAACACTCTTAATTTTCAGAGCGCTACAGTAGTGGAACAATAGTTCAATTGTACAGTAGATGTCATCCTACTTTGTTTGAGAACTCTTACTGAATTCCCAAAAATAGGAGTTCCCAAATGACGCCAATAGATATTATAAATAGAAAACAAATAACAATATTTTCATATAAAAAGAACAAGAGTTTATTCATAGGCCCTATGGAAATCTCTAACTTTTTGGCTCCCCTATGATACTTTTCTGCATACTTATAGATTACATCTCCATGATTAATATGGACTAGAAGCGTTGAAAGGGCACATGTTAGTCTTTTCCATTTATTGGGAAATAAATATTTTGAAGTGACTGAAAGAATCAAATGTAGCTCTTTACTCTAGATGCTTTATTCTCATTCAATTATTAATATATCCTGATATAAACCATGATGACTTAAATCAAAACTAGAAGAAATCTCATGAAAACTACAAGAAGAGATTAGTTATGAGATGAATCATGGAAATGAAACCAACTCCATAAGCTAGAGAAAAACAAAATATGCAATGCAAATAAGAATATAGGCCTTCAAAGGAGTTGTCATGGATAAAGAATCATCCTCCCTTAGATCTCTTGTGAGAATGCCTGAAAGCTCTTTAGTTATCCACAATATCCACATGCTATGAGCTTTGATACAAAGATTGTGCATAGTTCTTCTCAATTTATTCAATTTGGTGCTATTATTTTTATCTTGTGATTCAGGCTTCAAACCAAACCCTCTCATTAGTATTTGTCTTCTAGAACTATCTAGAAGAGGGTAATCAAAATCAATACTGGAATATCTGAAATTCAAAGATCCTTTCCCTCAAACTGAAGCTTTGTTCTCGACAAACTAGAGCTAAGACGGGCCAAGAACTAGTGGAAGGGAAGTTGAATGAAAATTGAGAGCAACTAAAAGCCTTCATAAGAAAATTTTCCTTTCCACTATAACTGTCAGTTCTAGTGTCTCCTTGTTCATTTTTTCTGGAATCTCATCATTTTTCATTTCTTGATAGAGAGCTTCCGAAAGATGTGCATGATGTTCTTCAATCTAAACAATCAATGTTGAGATAAAATGGAACCATTTCTCTTGCAAATAAGGTGCTAAATCATTTATCCTTGAAGGAGATTTATGTGCATGAAGAAAACTTAGGAGGTCCTCCAAAATATTCTTGGACCCCTCATCTATGGTATCTTTTATTTGACTAACCTCAGTTCCAAAATAAGCGTTAAGGCGACCTAACCAGTCTTCATCATTTGTCATCATAAATCTAAAACTCAACCTAGGTAAAGTGACACTTTTTAGGTCCCCTCTATTGACAAGCCAACCCTCACTAGTAGTTAATTTGTGCAAATGGTTTCAACATCTTTGTAACTTTCCAAAAATGTAAATATGGCTTCAAGGCATTTAGCAACCTTAACTCTCTCACAAAAATCTACAAATCCATCAGCTATTATTTGTTTCATCCTACTAACAAACATGCTTTCAAAAAGTTCATCCCACAAACTATTTGAGTGCTTCAAAACAATCTCACACATGCATTGCCATGGAAACTCAACATTTGAACCAAAAATAGTTTTTAGCCACTCCAAGATCCCTTTAAATGCATCCAGACTATCCAATGTTTCTTTGATCAATGTCTCATTCTCTACAAGTTCCTTGCCACTTTTCACAAGATCAAGCAAATACTTTCCCCCAAGCCTATATGTAGAGAGAATATCATTTGCACATTTCTTAAGTCACACTAAGCAAGACTCTAATATAAATTCGCTTGGAAAAATCATCATGGTATCTTGTAGCTACTCTCTATGAGATTTCCACAATTGTACCTCATTGTCTGGGTTTGGAATCCCACCAAACAACTATGATTCAGGTGGCACTGCCAACACAGTCTTATAAAAAAGAGGAAAATCATTTAGAACCTCCAATAAGAATTCCCCAGCCTGACATAACATTACCTGTATGACTCTTACCACATTATAGAAAATAGAACTGACTACCCCTACCTTATCAGTCTATCGGCTAGACTTGTCTTTTGGTTCTAGCGGTGCTTCGATGGTTCTATTTTTTCATCGACGTGAGGATCTTTTATCGGTGGGAGGAGGTCTCCTATTCTCACAATGGTCCGATGGGGACATCCCCATCAAATCATCATGGAAATAGGAGACCTCATCCCGCCAATAGAAGATCCTCACACTGATGAAAAAATAGGTTCCAATGATGGGCACGAACTCCACCAACGACATCCCCATTAGACCATTGTAGGAAAAGGAAACCTTGTCCCATTGATAGAAGATCCTCACACTAATGAAAAAATAGAACCGTCGCTGGAACCAGAAGACACGTCCGGCCGATAGAACCCTTGGGGTGTGAAGTCTTCTAGCCATATCTGTCAGAATGAAGCAGATGGAGATTAGGGGTTTTGTTTTAGATGATATGGAACATTTTGTTTGGAACCAAATAGAGCTAAATGGGTGTTTCAAACTCAATCAAATCCTATTTAAAATAGCCCAACATGAAGACAAGTGTACTTAGAAGATTGGGATTGATTTTCTGATCATCATGATTTGGTTTAGAGCCATGAAATTGAAGCAAAATGGTGATAAAGAACAAGGCATGGGAAAAAAATGTGTCAGGCTATTTTGGGAAAAATGTGGCTTAAACATTAGAGATCTTCAAATTTGGGAAAATATTTTGAGAGGTTCCTTGCAAAATCCATTTTGTGCACATTCTGCAATCAATCATTTCATTCCATGAGATGACGTCTCTTTGAGGCATTCTATCAAACAATTCAGGTGTTTTGTCTATGATTCCACATCTTGCATATATGTCTACCAGAGCATATCCAACTATAACATCCAGGTATCTTTTTAGTTCCTCTATCTTTCATCAATCTCTTTACTATTTGAACCTCATATAGATGTTTTAGAGAACATAAGTTGCAACATTTTTAGGATCCAACTAAAAATATGAATGGTTGATCAACCATGCACACCTAATGATCAACTATATATGTAAATTGTAATGCAATAAGGGTTACTGACATGTGAAGTATGTGCAACCCTCATCCACTAAACCTACATGACTGAATGCACCTAGAATCCAAGCAAATCTTACAATGTGAGGATGTGTTCCAGAGTGCTTCATTAATTCAAAGATTTTGAGAGGTTCCTTGCAAAATCCATTTTGTGCACATTCTGCAATCAATCATTTCATTCCATGAGATGACATCTCTTTGAGGCATTTTGTCAAACAATTCAGGTGTTTTGTCTATGATTCCACATCTTGCATATATTTTCTACTTAAGCTAGTTTTTCCTATAGCTGTTGTTATTTGGTGTTTTCAATGTTGTAGAGTCAAATTTTCCTATATGCTTGAATGTCTTTTTTCGTAAAATCAAGTTTATACTATGCTCCCCCAAATTTTGGGTATGGGGATGACAGGGGAGGGTGGGACATGTTTTTGTTACGGGGGTACTTTTGGGTCATTTTTTAGGGGATGGTAGGGGACGATTATAAAAAATAGGGAAGTAATTAAAAATATAGAGAAATTTCAAATATTCATATCAGAACATTGATAAAGCATTCATCATAGGCATTGTAGAAGATTAATACATAAAATTAGACCTGAATTGAGATTTCACCTAAGAATTGACAAACAAAGTAACAAAATTCAAATTCCTTTATTGTCAATGTGCATACATATTAAATAAGAATTATAACAAAATTCCCAAAGGCTTCAAGTTTCAACTATAAAATGACAAAAACATAGAAAATAGATGGTTGTCCCTAATCAACAGATGGAACGGGTAGGTCTATATCAAAATTGGAGCTCAATTTTGTGTCACTATCAAATGCAAAGGTAGGGGGAAGTTTTTGGGTCCCCCAAGTCCCCGAAACATTTCTGAGATGGGGACGAGGGTACCAAGGTCGGGGACGGGTCCCTATGGAGCACTGAGTTTATATGGTTTTGGGTTTCAAGGTGGGGTTTTACCCAACCACAAAAAACCTTTGTGATTGGGACAGAGGTATAAACCCCTCTTGCTGATTACACCTTATCATCTGCTAGAGACCTCTGGGTGACTCCTGGCAATGGTACTATGATGGATTGAGGGGGAAAATAGTAACATAGGTAATTGTGACAGTAAAGTGGAGGTTGGTATGTACACTATTTAAGTCTTGTAAGATTCTAACCTAGAATCTAGAGGCACCAATTAGGAAAACCCTAGTCTGAGCCTTCATAAAATAGTTTGCAATACTGATACATAAATGTAAAAATATATTTTATGTTTACTTGTATATCTGAATAGCTCTATTTCTTCTTGAATTAAACATTTAAAAACTGGTGCAAGAGCACCAAGGTATTTTTGAAATTTTGATTCATGTAGATCTTAGGTCAGTTTGAGTTTTGAGTTTAGAAGTCATTAATAAGGTCATGATTGACCAATTCATATTGTAAGCATGTGCATGCATAATGAAGAGTGTTGGAGGTAGTGGCAGAGCTGTGAGAGGTTGGTAATGTCATTTTTTAGTAAACCCTACCCCAAGCTAGTGTAAAGTGATGGTTTTTAGTTACAGAGGTTAGATGAGAGTTTTCACATCTAAAAATTGTTGATTAGGGCTCTATGTTGACTGGTAAGAAGATCTGAGTGGTTGTTTGGATTTGGAGGAAAGAATTTGAGGTACCTCCTTTGAAACAAAGACCTAATTGGTCTATTAGGACAGTGTTGTTTCTAGGTTTTGCGTGAGATGGTCCAAAGTGATCCATGATGGTTTTGAAGGTAAGTTATAGTTTTCCTTAAAGGGTGTCTAAAAGAGTAGATAGATTGATTGTTGAGTTGTTCATTGTGAGATAAATTCAAAAATCTAGGTCTGCAGACCTACTAGATGAGTTGAGTTTTTGCAAAGGAATGATTTGGAAGAGTTTTGTGAATCAATTTGTTATTTGAATCAACTTGTTTTGTGATGATTTTTTCAAAGTCAAATTTCTTTGCATCAAAAACTTTCCATCATATTGAAGCTTGATGGGAAGAAGGGTCCATTGAGAGAACTCAAGGGGTGTTACTTGCTAAGAGGAGAGAGGTTGTGGAGTACTTGTTGGCTTGAACAAGTGATTGATCTCCCTTCCTTTTATTGAAGAGGATGTACCAGGTATGTATTTCCTAAGTCAGAATTAAATTATAACTGATGGTTTTGTGATGAGATGGTGTTGATGACAAATCATATATTGTGATAGTTCAAATTATTTTGGTGGTCATATGACATTCTTTTTAGAACATTTATAAAGAAAGTATAGATTAAAGTTTGTTGTACAGAAGCAGTGAGTAGGCTACATTCCTTTGCTTGCCTCAAATCTTGATTTGGGTGATGGGGACAGAGGTATAATGCCTTCTGTTACCTCACACTTGTTCCAGTCATGTAATCACCTTGATTGTTGTTACCTCAATCATGTTCCAGTCATGTATTTACCTTGATGACTGACTGACTTGTTTTTAGGGCTTACAACTTACAAGAAAAATGAAGGCCCTTTGACCTTTTAGATCATTTGTTATAATTTAATTACATCAACAAAAAACATGGAAGTATTTAAGTACTTAGGGTTTTGTTGAAGATATCACTGTACTATTTGAAGATTTTGGTTTTTACTTGTTTTAAGCCAGATGTTATGCTTTTGGCCTTGAGATTGAGTGGGACTCTCTAAACTTACATTTTTTGGTCCTAACAATAGACTTTTAGTATGATATGGTTAAGATGGTTTGATTGATAATTTGAGAACAACAAAGGATAAGCCTCAATATTTTATGTCATTTAAAGATTGGAATAAAGATTATTGGGAAGGACAACTTAAGACCTTAGATTTGCACCAATTATATATCAGCTAGAGACTTGACCTATACCTCATGTAACTCTCCATGACTGTAAATATGATCTTCAAATTAGAAATATATACATTCTACGCAAGATTTATTTGTTTACTAGATACTTAGGGAATGTGTAAGCATGATAGTGAATACCTTGAACTAATTAGCTTTATCTACTAGTTACTTTTGATCAACTAAGGACATTTATATTTCAATTTTAAATAAAATTTCAATATTGAACTTCAAAATTTAGACAATTGCCACTTGCACTACACATAAATGGAGGTGCCCTTTCAACACATTTCTTTGATTATTCTTTCATCTCCTTTCACATTTGATTATACTAACTTATTTTTAAAAATAAATTGATTTCAGTGTTCTATCCCATGGCTCAGTTCTTGTTTTTGTGTTGAACAAAAATCAAGCACTAAGCTTCAGTGTCATGTTGGATTGTCAGAAAGCTACAATGTAAAAATAGCTTCTTTAGACTCTTCATTCTATTCTATCTTTGTAACTCTGTTCTTTCCAAATTTATTTTAACATACTAACAGTGACCATGAAAAAAATATTGCAGGAGTGGGAGGTTATTCTTACCTATATGAGCCACTTTGGTGGGTAGGAATGATTACTAGTAAGTGCTTATTACTTATTAAATCAGGTTTAGGTGACAACTGGAGAATATTAATGTTTGACAATTGACATGGATTACTTACATTCAAACTATTAATTTCCTTATTTACAATCTTTTTTGACATTATAGTTGTATGGCTGGAGAGTTTATATATTCATTGTTTTCAAAATTAACAGTTTATCTGTAGTGACTTCACTGCTAGTTATTAACAAATATTTCAGAATAAAAAATTTAACTCAAAATTACATTCACCATCTTTTACGAATAACTACTAACTACCCTGCAAACCAAAAACTCCTTTTCATTTCCCACAATTTTGTAAAACCCCCAAAAACTAACTACGGACAGCCAAAAAACTCAAATTCATGGCAAAGGATTATTTTAACTGTAGAGCTATAGACGAGGTACTCGCCATAGTTTCCATAGAGGTCTCATTCTTCTTATTCTTCCTTTGAGGTTGTTGCTCCAACTTCTCCAGCTGCTCCAACTTCTTCAGCCACTTCGTTTCATACTCTGCCTTCGCCATCACTACCTCAACCTCTATTAATTCCACAAAAACTTTCAGAGCCCCCCACCCGCATGTTGCTCCCTCTCTCCATTTGGCTTTACACTTTCCTTTTGGCCATTTCACAAAGGGTAGGAATTTCACTATTTCTTCATCCTCTTCGCTTTCAATTCCCTCTTCGTAATCCATCCCAACTCCTAGAATTGCCCATTCCAATAGTGAGTCTATGTTCTCCAGATAATCCTTATGCACCAGTTCCTTCATCACCTTTTTCACAACTTCAATCAGCTCTCCCAAATCAAATCCCCAAGCCATTATGAGTGAATAAATGTCCAAATTAGTTATGTACCTGTGTGTGAGCTCGTCAAATCCTCTTCCCAGAATTAGTTGCAGTGACTGCACTAATCGTTCATCACTATGAAGGAAACACCCCATCAATCTCTTTACCGATGGTTCTCCATAAAAGTGTGAGAGTGGATTCTTCATTTTAAGCGTGAAACCAACCTCCATCATCTCTACAGTGACAGAGCCACCACCTCTTGTACACTGTTTTCACACCTATTGTTAGACACAATAGAGGAGCATCGAGAAATTAATGCCTTGAGAATTGAATAACTTAATTCACATTCCTTTCCATAAATGCTTGACATATGTCAGTCATCCACCACTTGACTCCACACACTTCTCTCATTCACTTCAAGAATTAAAACCTACGATTACTCCATTTTAGAGCTTCGTAAAAGCACCACCTATTTCAGTCTTGTCATCGGGGGAGAACATTAATTTTAAATATCCCGACAATGCCTCGGGATGTCACATCAGTTAGAATAATCATTATTTCCGTATTGGTGAGACTGTGATTCTTCTTCCACCAATAGCCACCTTCTCCACCAATGAACAACTTTCCTTAGGTCTATTAGTGGGATGCCAGATAACGTCACCCGATGCACCCCAACTCCATCGATATACGTTATGCACTTGATAATCCATGATTATATCGGGCCATCAGGGGAATGCAAACATTTGTTCCACTGATGTTCATGTGTCACAATGATGTGCTTACTTTTGTTGACTATGTCAGTCTATCGGGGAGAGCACCTTAAGAGTCAGCCTGATAGGGTATTGTTACACTGATACTAGGTTATGAGCTACTTTCATTGGTCCATCGATGAGGCTATAATGGGGGTTCTGCCGATGAGGCATTATTAGGCCAATAGTGCTAATTTTTATTTAGGGACGGGGAAATATTTATGGAGCTTCATACTATTATGGTCTCATGCTTACTATTATGCTTTCGATAGATTTTTTCCAAGGTAGTGAACTGTTTGACAAAATACTTTGGTAGACATGTATGGAAAATGTGGTAGCATAGACAAGGCAGTGAACTATTTGAAAAAATGCCTCAAAGAAATGTGGTCTCATAGAATGCCATGACAAGAAAATGCAATTGGAAGCTGCTCCTAGTTATTATTTATGCAATGTGAAGTAATTGCATAACTACTTAGGTTGACTTTGTAAAAACTATATTGTAATTGAAATTTTGTCATCTATCAACATCTAGTTATTAGTTATGCAATGTGAAGTAATGCTTTGAGTTTGAAAGATGTGCAATGCAATGTAATCAAAGATATGAATATAAACTACATAAATCTATTTTTTACAATTCATTAGTTAAAATCTTTATTTTTTTTGCTCTCTATATCTCTAAGCTATGGAAATTCCTTTCAATTTCAAAAAAAATAGTTTTTATCTCTTGTTCTACAATTTTTTACCTTTTTTTTAAATCCAAAAATTTCCCAAATTTTGAATGCATGGGGTTATGTTTCAGATCTTTAATGCCACTATTTTTGTACATCCCAATGTATTTCACCTTCACCTTGAAGTAGTAGTAGTAGTGATCTCAGATTGCATTCTTTGTTTTTGTGCATTAGCTACCTTTTTTATGTGTAACGGTGTTGTCATAACCTTATGTGTCTGGTATGCATGCATGGTAATGCAGTGTTTATATTTGGGGCCTTTGTATCTGATTAGCATGAAGCTAATAGTAACATTGTAAGCAATGCTATGAGTGTTGGTTTTTTAGTAAATTAGATTGATCATTGCAATTATTTTAACACACACATGCAAGTACTATTTAAGTAATGGTTGTTTTATTATGCAAACAAGGGTAATCATTACCTATGTAATATAATGTGTTATTTTTTTTTTTTTTTTGCAAAAATGTATTGATAAACTCAAAGAAGGGGATAAAGTTAGGGAGTCGACTTGGAAGGAACAAGAGATGCAAATGTAAACATACCCCTTGTTTATGAAGACAAAATAGATGGAGTTGTTTGTCTGAAAGAGAAAGAGGGAACCTTCACACGGTGGCCACTAAAATATTTGTAGAAAATGACGTAGTTGAACATTTTTATCATGTACTAGTTAATGTTATACATGTTAGCTCACTGCTTTATGCAATATTTTGAATGTGTTGTTCAAGGATCTTAATTATCATGGTGTATTTGAAAGAGTTGGAAACTCTTAGACAACTTTGACAATTTTTATTATATTTACATATATACTCTTACATAGCTTTGACATCTTGTAACTTAATATATATATATATATGTATATTTGCATTAAATTTTTTTATTGTAGATTACCTTTATTTATCATGATGTTGAATCAATCTTTTAATCCTAGCATGTTGTAGCTTGTTTGTATATGTAATATTTTTATTTGCTTTTATGTTTTAGTTCAAGTTTAATATTATGCTAGTTTTGTATTATAAAATTTATGGTACTTAATAAATTATTCATTTCATGACTATATTTAGTACCAATTAATGGAAACCAGTAAATAAAAGTGACTAAATATATGACTAAAGTAAAGACTAAATTAATGATTAAAGTAATGACTAAATTAATTACTAAATATATAACTAAATTAATGACTAAATATATGACTAAATATATGACTAAAGTAATGACTAAATTAATGGTTATTTATATATGACTAAATTAATGACTAAATATGACTACCATGACTAAATAAATGACCAGTTAACAACAATCAATGACTAAATTAATGACTAAATAAATCACTACCATGACTAAATAAATGACTAAATCAATGACTAAATCAATGACCAAATCAATGACCAAATTAATGACTAAAATCAATGACTAAATAAATGACTAAAATTGTTTAGTCATAAATTTCAAAGTGGTGTTATAAATGACTACAAATAAACCACTAATAGTCACGTGACTAAATTAAGTCATTTATATGCAATTTTTAGTAGTTTATTTAGTCATATATTGATGTTTGTGTACTAGTGGACCAACAACAACATACACCTATTTTGGATCAATTCCAGAATGATGAAGCAATCACAAAGTTTATGGGACTTCAAACTAATATACCAATAGGAGATCATAAAGTAGGGTTCATCATGAAACTCAAACAAGAAGCATATTTTGGTGGGGATATTGTGTCCTCTAGTTGTAAAATTGAAAAGGAAAACATCAAAATGAGATCCTCTAAAGAAAACTAAAATGTAGCTCTATCAGATCCTGAAGAGAAGAAAATAAAGGATGAATATGAAGGTGAAAACCTCTTTGAGGCACCTAAAGATGGAGGATTCAATATCCCTATATCAGAATATCAAGAGAAGTCAAAACTCTTGGTAGAAGAAGAATCCATCAATTTTGGTACAACAGAGAACCCTAAGATCACATACCATGAAACGTCATTGGATCCTGAAGAGAAAATGAACTTCATAATGTTCATCAATGATAAAAAAAAAAACTTTACATGGACGTATGTAGACATGCTAGGACTAGATCCAACATTAGTTGTACACCATTTGATCGTATTTCCAAGAGCTAAACCTATCAAGTAGAAACTAAAGAAGATACATCCTCAAATAAAATTGTTGGTAAAGGTAGAACTAAAGAAGTTACTAGATGTAGGTTTCACTAGACCGATTGATCAGCCAAAATGGATATTGTATATAGTACTAGTGTAAAATCCTATTGGGGTATAAGGATATGCACAAACTTTCAATATTTGAACAAAGCTTGTCCAAAGGATGACTTTCCTCTTCCAAGTATAGACATGATTGTAGATTTAACCGCAGGCCATGAAATTTTTTCACTAATGAACGATTTCTCCAAGTATAATCAGATAAAAATATCCCCTAATGATTAGCATAAAATGGAATTTACTTGTGCCTAGGGGACCTTCTACTCGAATGTCATGCCATTTGGTCTAAAAAATGTAGGAGCAACCTATCAACGACTGATAACAATGATCTTTCATGATACGATACATACAACAATGGAATACTATGTGGATGATTTACTAGTGAAGTCCATCAAAAGGGAAGACCATTTGATAAACCTTTCAAAAGTGTTTGATAGGCTAGATCAATATAACTTGACACTCAACCTGAAAAGGTGTGTATTTGGAGTAACATCTGAAAAGCTACAAGGGTATATAGTATCAATAAGAGGCATTGAAGGAGATCCTGTAAAATTAAAATACATACAAGAGATGCATCCATCGAAGACATTGAAGCAACTAAGAAGTTTACAAGGGAAGCTACAATCTATCAGGAAATTGATCGCACAATTGGCAGACAAGCATCACTCATTCACCCATCTGTTACACAAAGATGTCACATTCAAGTGGGATGGGAGATGTGATTAGGAATTCCAACAAGTCAAAGAGTATCTACTTACTCCTCTAGTCTTGAGGTCCCTAATCTTGATAAAGAAATGATACTCTATGTGTCTACAACACAAGTAGCATTGGGATCTCTCCTAGCACAACTAGATGATAATAACAAAGAAAGATTGGTCTACTAAATTAGCTGAACACTTGTGGGCTACAAGTTGAACTACTCACCCATAAAAAGAGTGTGTCTCTCAGTCGTATTTGTGACAGAAAATTTTAGACACTATATCTTAAAGAAACAAGTAAAGTTGATTTCAAAGGTAGATCCATGAAAGTACCTATTAGAAAAAGTAGCTCTACCAAGAAGAATTGCTAAATGGGTAATGATCTTGAGTGAGTTTGACATAGAGTATGTAGATATGAGAGCCATCAAAGGACAAATCATAGAAATTCAGCTTGTCAAAGCACCAATGGAAGATCACAAGCCTCTTACAATAGACTTCCTAGACGAAATTATATTGCTGAAAAAATAGACAATCCATTGGACCTTATACTTTGACGGGTCCCACACTCAACATGGCTCTCGAGCAAGTATCCTATTTCTCACACCACAGGGAGATAGTATACCTAAGGCATACAAAATTTCTTTCCTATACACAAATAATATCTTAGAGTATGAAGCCTTAATCATAGGGCTCAAGATGGCTATTGAACGGAGAATAAAAAAACTACATGTCTTCGAAGACTCTCAACTAGTAATTAGACAAGTGAATGATGAGTATCAAAAAAAAATGACAATCTAACATCACCATAAAAGGATGGTGGATAGTTTCAAAGAATATTTTGTCACCATAACTGTAGACACTTAAAAATGTCCTAAATGGTAATACACACTTGAATCCGATATATTAACATGGTTTCATCCTGAATTTCATCTTCTCTTTGCTTATTTGATTAAATTAACCTAGTTATTTAATTAAATACATCATTTTCATCTATTAATCTGATTAATCTAATTAGGTTAATTCCTACCCCTTTCATGCTAACCTTTCATCCTATTAAATTGGATAAATAAAAATATTTAATTTTAACACCCTAAGTCCTCTCATTTAAATTAAATAATCTTATTTATTTAATTAAATGTCATTTTGAACCCTTTTCATTAAAGAAGTTAATTATTTAATGGATATCCTAAATTCCTCTAATTTGCATAATTGAAACTTTGTTTTAATTATCAAATTACTAATTAATTCTAACTCTACCACTTGCAAGGGAATATTCCTTGAGAATATTCCTCATTTGCACATTCCTCCAAAACAAAATATTCTCATGGAATATTCCTTCTTGTGCACTCATTCAAATTTCTTCAACTTGCACATTCAAATTTAGTTTTAAATTAACTAAATTGCTAATTTTCCTCCATCCACTTGCATAGGGAATATTCCAAAGGAATATTCTCCTATTTGGCTCCAAAATTAGAATGATATCTTTCAAACAAACTTTGTAACAAACTTTCAAAGTTGTTAAAAAGTGTGTTTGTTTGAATCATTCTTAACCCTTGATCTTTCCTTGATCAATGTGATCTTTGATTTTCATCCATCGATGAAAATCCTTGATCCATGTTTCACCCTCCTTTTTCATCTTGACCATTGATAGATCAAATCAATCTCATCCATTGATTTTTCATTTTCTTTCCTATAAATAAAGCACTATTTGGAGACAAATGGATCCATATTTTGATAGCAAATTCATGCTGTTGAAACTCACAAACATTTGCATACTCCAATTGTTGTCACTATCTTTGAGGGAAACTAGATTTTATCACATCCATTTGAGAGAATTTGCTTCAACATCATCCTATCCTATTTCAACAAAATGAGATTGGGAAAGGGTTGAATTCCACATTTGATGTAGCACCAATCCCCCAGTGGGATGAGGTTTGTTGAGTTTAATTAGGATTCTTTGTGCAATTTGAGCTTTATTTCAAGTTTTAATGGCTTCCTAGTTTAACTTTGCAAGAATTTCATTGGGAATGTAACTTGATTTAGCTAATTACATTATTTTAAATTTCTTATTACAATCATGTTTAGCTTAGTTAAGATTTACATCCATAAAATGGCGCTAGGAGGGCTACACTGATCGAATCTAATGAATTTCTCTTTAGATTCTTGTTTTCTTGGTTTTACAAATATAATGATGCTTTTGGAGCCTAACAGGTTTTGTAGATTTGGGAAATACAATTTGAAGGGAAGGAGCATATCATCATTTGACTATATATTGTAACAAGTGTTTTTACGCTTATGGGGCAATTATAACCCATTTTATGATGCTTTAATTCACATTTTAGGACCAACTAAATTTCCTTTTGGGTTTAAAATTAACATTCAAAGTTGGTTAAAATTGAACCCACATATCCTCATTTTGTAATATCGGTTTAAAATTGAACAAAACAATCCCAACACTTTAGTTTGGTGCTTAAAACGAACTCATTATGCTTGTCAAGGTTAAAATGAACATGTGTTTGATTTGCTTGTATGTGCTTGTTGTGTGTATCCTCTCCCCTTTCACATCACGCGATCTTGGGTGAAGAGAAACACATAATTATACTTTTCTTCTTGGAAGTGCTTATCCTCTCCCCTTGCGCCTTTTGGAAATCTTGGGTGATGAAAATCATTTTAAGGTTCACAATCAGTGTTACCTTTAGAGGGTTTTCCTCCCAACTTGTGAGAGGGAACAACCCAAGTGGTGCTTTCATTTCAGTCTGCTATATAAATAATTTGGTGTGACTAAAGTCATTAACCAAGTTGGTGTTGTTGTCCTATACCGACAAATGTCTTCATTAGTATCCATGTGATACGTCAAAACCCTTAGATATTTCTAAGGGTTGGGAGGCCTCTTAATTGTTTGTAATGGCTAACCAAGTCCATTTCTGAAGTGTATTTTAAGGTAGTGCATTGGAATAGCATTATTCTAATAAGTTACTTACCATGTTCAGTTTTTGGTTGAGACAATAAAGCAAATAGAGAAGGGACTCTTTTGCTTGGCGTGTCAAGATGTTACATTTCCTTCACATAGCCTATTTTTCCATTTCATCTTAATGGATTAATCATCTCTTATAGGGATGATTGGTAATCCTACTAAAAAATACGTACCCACTTGAACTAGGATTGCCAATGCTGGTGAGTCAGTTTAATACTTTGCTTAGTTCTAAAACATTTCAAACATATATCAACAAGTTTCTCAAACATTTCAAACCCTTTGGTTTAACCATGGATACCCTTTGAAAAAGTTTTGATATTGATGCTTGTCCTAATGATTCTATCCTTAGAGACTTTTGTTGGAAGACTGAAATCACTGAGAGGGGGGGGGGTGAATCAGTGATTTAGTAAAGTCTCAATTTTTCAAAAACCAATAATTTTTTTTGTTGTTGATCCAGAAGGATAAATGACAGCCTATGAATCAAACTGACAAACAACTTTGATTTATATAGGAACATAATTATATTTTCTTGAACCAGAAATTAAACAAGAAACATTAATGGAGATGAAACTTAGCACGTTTACATGTATTAGAGTTCACTTTAAATCAGAACCTTTATGCATGAAGTTTGACACAAGATTGACATATATGAAATACTAATGATCAATTATTTAGGAACCATTAAAACCAGATAGATATATGAAGAATTCACACACACATAAAACCATCACATGACACATTATATGTCCTAAGTGGAAAACCCTCTTGGGAAAAAACCACTCGAAAATATTTCATTTATTCACTTTGAGCACCAACTCTCTTACAATCAGGAGCACCAAATCCATAATTACTACAAAAGCACCAACTTCTCAAATTATAGGAACACCAACTCCATAAAGTACAAGAGCACCAACTCCATTACAATGCATAATAACAATGATAATTTTCTATCGATACCCTAGAAGTACAACCACAGTCCTAGACTGTCAATAGAAGACTATGAATATCCTCATTAAGCACATTGAAGAATGTTGTATATAATTGACAACATCTTCCTTAAAATAATGATCTGAAAAATCACTATTAAAAATATTTTCAATGCAATACAATGTCTGAAATTTCATATCATTTTTCTTTTCCTCTCTTGCAGCTCATTTTAAGAAATGCCAAAAACCCATCTTATATAGATGCAAGATATCCTCTATACATAGTTTATGTAACTGTAAATCAACTTGGGTTAGGGTTCAAATGAGAAACCCTAAATAATCTCACCTTTTAAAAAAAACCCTTTCAACAAGACAAATATCACAACCAAGAGATTATTCACATTTAATCTTGTTATCCAAAACCTTAATGGGTTTTAAATCAAAAATTAAGCCCTTTAAATCTTAACAATAGCATTTGTCAAATCAATTTTATTTTATGAAAAACCTGTTTGATCAAAGCCCAAATAATAGAAATATTTGCCTGTTATGGTGAAAAATCAGTTTGAAAGAATACCTCAAAATTGTCAAATGTTCCAAAACTACCTACTTGAAAGATCTCCACGCATGCTTTGTTGCTTCTCTTTCAACTTCCACAATGTGCACTATATTATAAGTTCAATAGAAAAACAAATGTTCATGCATGCTAGGGTTTTATTTAAAATCTTTTGCCCTAGTTTTTTTCCTTTCAAGTCTTTTGAAGACTTTACACAAAAACAATGATGCTTTGAAGTTTGGTATAATACGCATGATTTAATTAGACATTGTAATGATTTTAGTCCAATGTCAAAGACTTCGCCATGAATCCGACACACATTATTACCACATCATAGCCAAACATACGTTGTTAGTGCCAAGTAATCATAATACCTTGTATTGCCAAGTCATCTAATGAATGAAGCCAATAACACAAGTTTTGTGTGCTTTAACTTAACAACTAGGTCAACATTTTCCGATACAGGCATTATGCCCGAAACATTAATCAAAAACAATATTGATTCCTTGTTATTTCCAATTCAAAAACTTTTAAGGTGTCAAAGTTCAAGGCTTCTATAATGCCGATACCTTATGTATTCTCCAACCTTCACATAATAATGTGACTTTGGTTAAAGCCCGATACTCATTAAAATGAATTCAATAAAGAAAAATCCAATCACCTAGTCATCATAAACATTTTCTTGAATGATTGTTCAAGTGACTTCTATAAAGTCAATTTTAATGACAACTTTCAAAGTGTCCAAAAAAATATGAATTGCAATGAGACCTGATATTGCATATTTCTTTTAAATGTGATCAAAATTTCCAATAAACAGAGCCATCAAACGTAGTGTATACCAACAACATAAATGTTTCCTTCATCAAAATATGACTAAGTTCATACCAACACTTATCACCTTAACATATAACCGATGGATAAAAAAAATAATGATCTAATACTTGTAATTAACATTTCTATACAAATGAAAACTCTTGTAAACTTGCACTTTTATGCAAACATAAGTTGTGACACCAAAATACCAATCATCAAACTACAAATCATCCTGTCAAACATTGTCAGCATATACAAATCCAAAATCCTTTGTCAAACACTATCAGCATTAACATTGTTGACACATATATGTCAAGCATATATAAATAATTGCATCAAGAGCCCTTAAATAAGTGACACCAAAAAAAATATGCCAAGCATTGGCCAACCTATTTTGACTGTTGTTCCCTACTGAATATACCTATGGCAATCACTGACAAGTAGTTTTTGAGAAATCCACTAACAAGTAGTTTTTGAGAAATCATGTGGCAATCATTGTAATAAGTGGTCTTTGAGAAATCAAACTGAAACACAAGTAATGAACATTGTCAACCTCAACAAATATATATCAAAAACCTGAACTACATAACATCCATGTGTGAAAATCATCAAGAATACCAAAGCACTGCATAACCAATTTTGACATCAAGGACGAACCAAAAACAACTGAGAGTCAACAACTTCTAAATGTTTGGCTTATATCTAAATCCATACTTTCCAAAGGTTAGCATACGTAACTATGCCCCTAACTTCATGATTTTCACATAATGGACTTTGTGATATGAATGATGTTTTTGACATAGAAATTTATTTTGAAACTTAAGAAAGACAAATGGATGTGGTAAAAATAACTTCATTAATCCAAGATTAAATCAAATGAACACCCTGCTTTGATGTATGTTCAAACTTTGACTCCCCAAAACAAGCAAATTGAGACAAGGAAAACATTGTAAAACATTGATTCCAAATTTTATTGTCAAACATCATTGAGTTCTATTTTACCAAAATCCTTGAGTTCTTGAAATATTACTACTCTAGAGGTATAGCATGTTTCTCACTACCTTGGTCTTGCAAAATAAAGGTCCCTTTTAGGTTAACATTTTGGGTCAAACATTTCATCCACCCTTCATCATATTTCACATTTCACTTCACCAAACAACTTTATAAACTTTTGAACACACAAACACTTTGATCTTAGACATCTATCAACCCAAACCTTAACTTAGCTACTTTGTGTGTGAAATGGATCCTTTTCCATACACTTAGTTGAGTTAGTCATCACATTTTTGAGCTAGTTTATCTTGAAGGTCACAAGTCTACCTTAAATATTTATATGTTTGTTAGCACCTTTTATCATAGAAATCAAAGCAATCAAACCTTTTGTCTAAAAGTGTTGTCCAAAATTTTAGAAAGTTCATCCCCCATATCACTCACCCCTTTCATCATCCACTCACATAATTGGTCCAAAAAACCTTAAAGGTTCACTTTTGCAACAAGTTCAAAACACAAGAAAAATATAGAATACAAACTCAATTCATACATCATGAGTGATCTAAATCAACCAAACTATCAAAGCCTTAGAATACCCATTGATTATCAAAACTCACATTTATACAATTCACATATGGGAACATTATATCCTACAAACCTCAAATGCTACAACAAAAGTGAGTATGCCTAATCTAAATTTTGGAACACCTTTCCCTATGGTAGATTTAAATCAAAGTCAAAACCTACAAATCTATCAACCAAATAATCAATACATGAGTCTTCAACAAAACAACATTATCCCATCAAATCAATACATGCCAAATATGAATATACCAAATACAAACTTACCAAACATGAATATATCAAACACACACTTGGTGAACTATGGGATAGATACATTTGCAAATCACACCAATGTTGTTCAAAATCCAAACAATATATTTACAACTCAATATATTGATCCACATCAAGTTAACACCATGCAAAATCAAGGTTATCTAAATCGAAGCAATGTGTTTCCCAACCAAAAAAATGTTCAATGCCAACCTATATTGCAAAATCTAAACATCATCCCAAATCAAAAAATTGTCCAAAATTAATTTTTTCATGATACCATACAAATACCACAAGTGTATATTCCAAATATGCTTGACCAACAACCAAATCAACAATATCAAGGGTATCAAAAACAAAATCAAGATCAAGTTTTGAGAAATAAAATTGCTACACTTACCAAATTCATTGATTCATATCACCAAGAGACATCTCCATCCCAAAATTGACACCTTCCCCCATTGGTTAAACTATGTCATCAAAACATTGAGTTGTGTTTGCAACCACATCAAGAACAACATCTTCAATATTAGGAAGTTGGATATCAAAATCAACAACCTCAACAACAAGATCAGTTTCAACAAGTACAAATCTCACAAGATGACAAATGTGAATACGCTCCTTTGGGAGAGCTAATCCAATGAGCATTAAACATGTTAGTCCATGCTAAACTTATCAATCTTCTAGAATCATTAAATAGGGGTGAACCTAGCATCAATTTCTCAGGGTATGATGATAATGATTATTGCAAATACCATAGCACAAAAGTTCATGACAGGTTAGATTGTATCAAACTCAAATATCTCACCCAAGACCTTCTTGATTAAGGAAAAATAACTGTTGAGGACAATGATCAAGATATACCCATCAATGAGTACCTTGAAGATGTTTCTACCACATCCAATGAACAAATCAACATACATCAAGAGTCATTTTTTAATCATGATCAAAATCCATCAACAATATCCAACAATGATCCATTTCAAGAAGCGTTAACATCATTTGATCCTATGATTAAAAACATTGACAATTCCCCCAACACCATTTTTGAGGAAAAAATTCAAGATCCATTCACCAATGATCATGTTGACAATATCTCTACATCACCTGACGGGATAGAGGACATATCTCAAGAATCTATTCCAAAGAATGATCAAAATCTTTCACTAATGTCTAGCAATGGTCCTTTCCAAGACATATTGACATCATTTGACCTCATGGTTGCAAATACTGAAGAAATCCCCAACTCAACACTTGATCCAAATCCACTCAAAGATCAAGATGATATTGAGCCACTTCCCATGCCTAGTGAAGATATCCAATAACCATTTGTAAGAAATCCATCATTTGAAATTGACCCATGTCAAGAGATTGCTTCAAAGCACATCGAAAGAAATTCTAAAATTAATCAAGATCAAGAATTTGTATCTCCAATATACTACCATGATCTAATGGGTATTCTCCAATCCTTTCAAGATGTTGCAAATAATGATCATATTCATACATCACATACTTCTCCATCTACCCATGAGATGCGTACTCCTAATGGACATATAGATGATCTTCATCTAAAACAAGAGTCTCCTACTCTTGATATCATTAAGAAGGAACAAGAGTCTCCTACTCTTAATATCTTTACACATGATCAAGGAATAGCAGAATCCACAGGTATCAAAAATTGATCATAAAGAAGACCTCTACATGGATGGTGAATCGAAAACATCGTTTGAAGAGAAAGTAGAAATGGATCATGAGGAAGACTCCCATAGGGATTGTAAATCATCAATACCTTTTAAAAAATCATCAAAATCAGACACATCTTCCATACAAATTGAAGAAAGTAAGTATGAGGATATCAAGCATTATCAAGAATCAACAAAGCTAAACAATCTTGAATAGAAAGGAAATGGTTTGTCAGTAGCAAAATAAAATCATGTTAGTAATACTCCCATAATATCGGGGACAACTTTATCTAGCGCAAACACCAACATGGGGAGAACGAAGAGTCCCCATGATGAAATAGCTACCAGCACTTTGACCATTCATATCATGAATGATCATCCATGCATATTTCTACCCACTAATTGGGACCAACCACAAGAAAGAGGTCTATATCAAAGAAAAGAGAAAATTATCGAAGAAAAAGAATCAACAAAGAAAAATGGACAAGAAAAATTCAAATGGATACCAAATCAAAATAAAGAAAATCATCCCTATCACACTCCGTTAGTAAAAAAAACTATGGGGAAAAATCAAAAAGGGATGTTCATCCATAAAAGTGTTCGTCAATACAAAAGAAAGCTTCAAGAGTGACCTACAAGGTATATCAAGAGGTTAGTCCCAATCGAATCTCCATATCCACCCATCATTGCTCATCATCCAGAGTTTGGAGAAACAAAGATTCCAAACTATCAACCAATCCATCTACATCTCGTATCCCTCAACGCATTCCACCATCCAATTTGACATCCATGGTATCCAACTCTCGTATTGACCATGTATTGGCAACAACTCTTCATCGTAAGGACTCTAAGGGCACTCTATCACAATGTGCACATCTAGGTAAGGTTAACTCTGGTATTGATAAAGAAGATGAAAAGATCCAAGGGTTACATTCAAGCACCTATATCTTAGAAAACCAACTCCTCCAAGAATTATATCATTGGCACATCATGATAGCAACAACATCTATATCAACACTAGTAGAATCTACATCAACACCACTAGGTGGTTCAACATGAGCTTAAACTTTCAAAAATTCAAGAAAACAATCCAGAGAAAAATCATCCGTTAGTGAAAACCACTTCAATGTCACTTTGGACAAGTACCATGATAAAAACCTAGAAAATAGGCATCATGAGTAGAATCAAGCATCTATGTGCAACATTTCAGGTAGAAGCATCTCATCCCATCCATAATAAATCCCACATTGCATCCATCTTATCCATAATAAATCTAGGAACCCTTCATTATCCAATCCATTTTCATCCCATCTAACTCATCTTGATCTTGGAAAAGGTTTGGTATGCACTTCACACTTGCTTATGGTAAACATCTTGGCATGCATCACTATCATTGATCCTATCCTAACCAGCATTATCTGAGCCATGAGGCATTGTCCAAAGAGGCATACTCTATCCAAACATGTTATCCTATCACAAGATAATCCATATCCATCCATCCATTCATTTATTCATGTATCCACCCATATCATTCCCTACATTACTAGAAACTAGGGGTAGATACTTACATCTTGCTTCGGGAATAAATCTTGAGCTATATCCTATAACTTATGAGGTGATCTAAACATTTGCAAAACATAATCAAATTGGTCAAATCATTTGTAAGAAAAAAATATAAATCACTAGCCCTTGGCACATTTTGATGAGAAGATGTTCCTTATCAAGCTTTATATTTTATCAAACATCAATCCAAACAATCAATATTAGTTGCACTTCAGCGTCACATCAAATCATTCAAACAGATTTTATTCCAAGCCTGGCTTCAAAATCTTGATCTATCTTATCCAATCAACCCATCATCATCTTGGGATATATCATTTCTCAATCTTTGTGTTGTTCAACACTATCCTTGCATATTATGCATCCTCAACAATGTTATCACTATCAGTAATCTATCAATCAGATCAATCAATCCTAGCTTGGTTTTCAAAAAAATCCCAAATAAGACCACTAAAATCATCACATATCCATGCACTCATCAACATCATGTGAAAAAACTAAAATCACTCATAAAATCTCATCAAAATCCAAAAACATTTAAAATCCTGTGCAACAAAAATCCAAATCATTTGAAAATTCAAAATTCAAAATCCCAAAACATCTAAAACAAATCAAAAATCCCTAAACATGTCAAAACATCAAAAATCCAAAAATAGAACCATGTCAAACTACGTTGTCTCTAAGCTTGAACGTAGGCAAGGCCATCATAGATGTTCCCCCGAGACACTTTAGGTTAGGAGTCCATCATAATAAACTAGCAATCCATCAATTGTTAATACCTCATCGACAATAAGTCAAGTCAGTCGAACTACGTGGTATCTTCATGTATAAGGTGGGAATGGCTTATCTTTGATAAGCCCTCAAGGCCCCTAGGATAATCTTTTAGGTTAGCTTCTTGGTCAAAATCTTGGAAAACCCCAAAACGTTCAAAAAGATTAGAAAATACACAAAAACATTTGAAAACTTAGAAAACACAAAAAAAATTGAAAATTGAAAACCCAAAACATTGGAAAACCCTAAACAGCCTCAAATAATCAAAAATCAAAATATTCACATAAACTTTCAAAAAAGACCTAAAAAGCCTCAAAAAAAAATTTTGAAACACCAAAAACATTGAAATATTCTAAAAAATCCCAAAATCACCCATCCCATTTTTCTTTCACCTGCAATAATCTCATCCATAATAAATTTATCATCACCCTTAACCTTTATCAAAACAAACAAAAAACAAGTACAACAATTAGCAAAAGTAGCACCTTTAAACAAAAAAATCAAACTCTTGATCATTGTCAAACATGTCAATCAAACCTTATATCAACGGCCTTTCAAACAAATTATCAACTTTCCAACTTTTGATAACATGTCCTAGGATGCATCCTTCCTATAATGGGCATTATCATTGGAAGTCACTTTGGATGGCATTATCATTTGCAGTCACTTTGGATATTTATCCTAAAACAAAACACACCTTTTGGTAAGAGATATAGATAACATTGATTATTTTTTCATTTTGATCTTGTCTTATGATTTATCTTGTTGAACCATTCCAAGGACCTCTTGATGATGTCTAAATCATTTAGAGAGAAAGGAATGAGGCATCGATCATTATCCTTTTTTTGTTGTGCTTGTGGGTATTCTTGTAAAATAATCTTGGTGCATACTTGCATAGTTGTGTGTAGGGAGGTTGTTTGGAGTAGATTATTGACTATTGTGTGTGCTTTGGTCTGAAATATTCTAAACTTCTAACCTACATTCCAACAAGGTTTTCATATGTCAAGGTGTGAACAAGGACTATCCTATCTATTTGTAGAGTCAAAGTCCATCACACTAAGTACAATGCCATCCTAGTTATCAATACCATGATGCATCATGTCTATGTGTTATATCAAAAATAAGGAATGATGGAAAATCCCAATCCCGGGTATGAGAAAATAATCCATCTCATCACCATATCTAATAAATTCCCAATGAATCATGGACTTGTTGGTCTTCTGAATCAATCTTGAAATCAATGGTCAAGCCATCAATCTTATTCTTCTTATTTTTCTATCTTTACTAATAGTTCTATCCAAGTGTTGAATATGTGTGATATATCAAAATATACATGGGGCTACCCATGGCTGATGACTACCTATACATCATCAAATCTGTCTACATCATAAATCTGAGATTTCTAGTCCTCTTTGACCCTTGAATCAATGTTTCATCTTTGTCAAGAGATCAAACCAAAATTTAGAATTTTTTCCCAATCTCTCGAGGGGGTAGGGAACCAGCGTATTCCTTCCGCTAGGGAAACAATGGGGCATCCAAAAATCAGAAAAAAAATTATTATTTTTTATCTAACAGTTTTAATCTAAAAAGTGTCAGTCTTTGAACCAACATAATAGGTACCTCACTTCAAAGAGGGGAAAAATGTAGACACTTAAAAATGTCTTGAATGGTAATACACACTTGAATATGATATATTAACATCATTTCATCCTGAATTTCGTCTTCTCTTTGCTTATTTGATTAAATTAACCTAGTTATTTAATTAAATACATCATTTTCACCTATTAATCTAATTAGGTTAATTCCTACCACTTTCATGCTAACCTTTCATCCTATTAAATTGGATAAATCAAAATATTTAATTTTAACACCCTAAGTCCTCTCATTTAAATTAAATAATCTTAATTATTTAATTAAATGTCATTTTGATTCCTTTTCATTAAACAAGAGCTCTGAAGGAGTTGGAGTTCCTGCCTAAGGGAAAAAAAATTCTTATGGATATTTGTAATCGAGCAAGAAACTAATTAGTATTTGGAAAAATAATTAAATCTATTTTTTGGAAGAGTTTAATTATAACACAAGGATCTAGAACTAACATCAATTTACAGCTTATTTTCACAGGGTTGGACAAAGAATCATCCCATAACTCAAATTGAGTGAGACATGGAAATACAACTGGAGTTATTTACCCAAGTCAAATAGTCTCTAATTAATAACTTAAATTGAGTGAGGCGTGGAAGTACCACTAGACTCATTTATCCCAATGAAATAGTGTCCAATTAATCAACAAAATATCAAAATATTTTATTTTAAAAATAAAATAACTAACTATAGATCATCTCATAAAATTTATAATGTTGAGTTAAGTATTATAATGACTAATTATATATATGTATATATATGTATATATGTATGTCTATGCATATACATCCATACATATATATATAGTATGAATGTAAACATATATATAGATGTATATATATGCATATATACATACATATATTTATTTACATACATACATACATACATACATGCATGCATACATATATACATACATACATACGTATTTATATATATTGAAAATAGTAAAGAAGAAACATTGATAGATTTCAAATAAACAAGTTACAACATACACATTCCATAATAGATAGTTGGGCACATTAGTGGCACTACAAAATATAATCAATATCTGAATCAAAATTTGAATGCAAAACTAAGGAGCACAATAAGGCCCATAAGCTAATCTACCATGGTGGTAGGAATAAGATGTTCATTATCACTTTGTCCATCAGATGGTTGTAGGTGGTAGAGTCACAATATAGAAGGATGACACTTTGGTTAATATTGTGGAATTTTTCACTAAGCCAATAACCACATACAAGATTTGTTGGTATAGATCTAGGCCATGTGTCTTTCGTCTTCGAGCACTTGATTCATCATTTTTAATTTTCTTATTGTTTTTTTTAGACTTGGAAATACAACTTGACTCATTTACCCAAGTCAAATAGTCTCTAATTAATAACTCAAATTGAGTGAGACATGGAGATACAACAAGACTCATTTACCTAAGTGAAATAGTCTCTAATTAACTACCACACACTTAATTAAAATACCAACCATCAAATAAATCAAGACAACATCAAAATAATTTAGAAATAAAATCACTAACTATAAATCATCTCATAAAATTTATAATGTTGAGTCAAGTATTATAATATGTATATATATATATATATATATATATATATATATGTATATATGTATATGTGTATATATATACATAAATATATATATATGTGTGTGTGTGTGTGTGTGTGTGTATATATATGTATGTATGTATATATGTATATATATATATACATATACATATACATATATATATGTGTGTGTGTGTGTATGCGTATGTATATACACTCATACATATTTATAGTAATGGCACACATATATATAGATGTATATATATATATACATATATATACATATATATACATATATACATACATACATATACATACATACATACATACATACATACATACATACATACATACATACATACATATTAAAAATAGTAAAGAAGAAACATTGCTAGATTTAAAAAACCAAGTTACAACATACACATTGCATGAGTGATAGTTGGGCATATTAGTGGCAATACAAAATATCATCAATATCTGAATCAAAATTTGAATGCAAAACCAAGGAGTAGAAAAAGGCACATAACCTTGAATGACTTCCTATCATATGCATAATCTTTACCTTATTACAATTGTGATCTTGTTGTCATGATCTTCCTCATTGGATTAATCATGGCCTCTGCCATCTTTTGACAGTCACAATGTAGTGGTCTATGTTCTATTATTATATGGGTTTGTGATGATTCCACTATTGACTACAAACACAACATTGCTTTGCTTCTTGTTTCTAGAGGATTTTCTTAGAATATTGAACTATAATGGGGTAAGGATTGTCCTTTCTTTTGTATACATTCAATATTTTCTTCATAAGGTTCCCATGCTATGACTTCTCTATTTATTTTTATGATAAGATTATTCCTATACCTGTATAGTCAACAAATAAGTTAAGAAAATTAAGAAGCCTAGAGATTCTGATGATGATTAGATGATCTTTAATTTTCTTGGATCTTCCTAATAATTGTGTATTTGATCCTAAGACACCTTTAACTCTCTGATTTGATGCTTAACAAGAGATAGGCTATATATTTGATGGTTTGACATATAAGAGACATGGAATCCTAAGCTCTAACATCATTTTATTTTTCCCTTGCAGACACCCCTGGAGCTATCAACAAAGGAATTGAAGGTGCAACCGATCAACAATGGGGTTTGTCATTTAAGCAATGATGGATCCCTTTTCTCTTACATGTCTTCTTTTACTTCCAAATGTACAATTTATCTTTTATTTAACTTATTCATTTATTCCCACGGCTTGTTTGGGAAACTTATAAGCATATTTCTTGTAATGAATTTAAGCAACTACTTTATGCAAAATTTTGAGTACTATTCCTCCTTTCTATAAAGCAATTGCATAGTGAAAATTGAAAATTCATTTCATGGTACTATTTGTATGATTATGAGTAACTTTAGCAAAAAAAATTGTGTACCTTTCTCCTTCTTTAAAGTAGAAAACAATAGTGTTGTCCTTGCCTAACCTGATTGGGCTAAAAAGCACAATTAGGTAACATTTTTGGTGACTTATGCTATATGCTTTCCTACTAAGCATCTTAGAATAGTAGCATAAACCTATCCATTGGGAAAAGGAGTAAATTCCTATCCTTTGCAACTCAAAAAATCCTCTGTAACTCAGATGTTAGAATTTGAACAACACCAAAACAAAACTTGAAAGCAAACTACAATGGCTCTAAATAGGGCCAACAAATTGTGCAACAACACTTCTTGGAAAATGAAAACTAAACTGAAAAAGATGTGTGATCAACAATTATTAACTAAAAACTCTACTCTACTATGGTACATTTGCAAACTTTTTCTCTTCAGAAACAAAGTTTGAGGTGAATCTCATTTACTGGGATAGGTAACACCTCTCCATCTACTTTTGAAAGCTAAAAAGCATTATGTTGCTTGCATTCAGTAATCACATAAGGGTCATCCCACATGGCATCAAACTTGGTATGCTTACCAGGTCTACTTTTAAACTCATCCCACTTGAAAACAAGATCACCCTCCTTGAACACTCTTGGGATTGCCTTCCTATCAAAAGTCCTTTTCATTTGAGCCTGATGGATTTCCAAATTCCTTAGTGCTTCCTTTCTTATTTCTTCTAACTCCATTAGCTACGCAAGCCTAATTTACATAGGCTCTTCCTCTAACATTTCCTGCTCTTTAACCAAGTTCAAGGTTGGCAATTCAACTGAAATTGGAATCTTGGCTTCTTTGCCATAAGTAAGAACATACAGTGAATTACTTGTAGCTCTTTTAGGAGTAATCATATCAGCCCATAGGGCTAGGTTCAAATTTTCATGCCAAGTCCTTTGATTATCCTCAATTGTCTTCTTGATAATTTTAATCAAATTCTTATTAGTAGACTTAGCTTGTCCATTACCTTGAGGGTAATAATTGGATGAAGTATTCAAAAATATATTATTTTTAATAGACCAATCAGATACTTTCAAGCCAACAAGTTTCAATGCATTATAAAAAATAATGGAATCAAGAGTACCAAACCTTGCAACTAGGTCTAGATAGAAGTTTAGTACAGTAGCCCCAATGGCCTCCTTCAACGCCATAGCTTCTGACTACTTAGTAAAATAATTAGTTGTAGAAAATATCCATTTGTGGCCTACACTTGAAGGTGGGTTAATAGGCCCAATAAAATCAAGGCCCCACTTAGCAAAGGGTTGTTCTACCTAAATATGATGCAATGGTAAGGCTGCTAGCCTTTGATTTCCTACAAATAAAGAGAATTTTTTATATTTTCTAACCCAAGCATGTGCATCTTTAAACAAATCAGGCCAAAAATAACTAGCTCTCATAATCTTAAGAGTTGTTGTTCTAGGTGCAAAATGACCTCGAGAAGTTTCATCATGAAACTTCTCCAGAACTTTATCAATCTGATCTGGTTCAACACATATTAGAAAAAATCCATCAGAGTACCTCCTATATAAAACTCCATCTATGATAGCATAAGGAATGGTTTGAAGTTTGAAATACCTTATTTTTGCATTGTCCAAACTTTCAAGATAGTCACCAGTGTGAAGGTAATGTATCATTTGAAGAAGAAGTTGCAACAGTAGTTTTCTCCTCATTATTGAGCACTAGGATAGCTTGCTCATCAAGTTCTTTGTTGTCCTCTACATCTCCAACCAGCTGCTCACGTAAGCCTTTTATGCTAACCAACTTTGTAACCTTGATATTGGCATCATATTCTATTACCTTAGTTATCCAACCTACCCTCATATCATTGATATCCTTGTTCAATAAGAAATATTTAACTATAGGGTGAGCGACCAATAATTTAATCTTGTTGTTAGAAAGCATATTCCTGAATTTTTTAAGACTTTTAATCACAACTAGGACATACTTCTTAACAAAAGAATACCTCACTTCATAATCTTGTAGAACTTGGCTAAAGAACACAACAAGCTACTCTAGTTTGTCTTCATTTTATTGGCACAACATGGTTGAAATAATATCAATACTCCCAAATGTATAAAGGATAAAATACTTATCAAAAGTAGGATTTATGAGTGTTGGATCTATTGCAATGGCCTCCTTTATCTCCTCAAAACTGCTCTTTCCTTCTTTATTCCAACTGAAGGTGATGTTCTTCTTAAGCATAGAAGTTAGAGGCTTCAAAAGAGCTACAATATTAGGAGTGGACCTCCTTACAAAATTAATCCTACCTAGAAATCTTTGCAAGACTTTCTTGTGAGCTTTTAGGGGTAATGCTAGAATAGTAGTAATCCTTTCTGGATCTATTGAAATACCATGCTTGGAAACAATATTCCAAGAATCTTACCTTCATGGACAAAAAAAATGCACTGTTTTGGGTTAAGTGAAACCCCATATTCTCTACATCTCCCAAAAATCTGTCTCAAATGAATGAGATGATCATTAGCATTCTTTGAAAAAATAGTAATGTCATCTAAATAAACCATAACAAACTTGTTCATCAAACCATGGGAAGCCATGTCCATGGATCTTTGAAAAGTTTCTCCTACAATTGACAGCCCAAAAGGCATCTTACTATATGCCATGGTTCCCTACTTTGTTGTAAAGATAGTCTTGAACTGATCCTCTTCTTTCACCAAGATTTGGTTGTAACCTAAAAAACCATCTAGCAAAGAGAATTTTTCAGATCCAAATACAACCTACAAAATCTTCTCCATAGAGGGAAACATATAGTGATCTTTAAGAGAAGCTTTATTAAGGTCCTTGAAATCAACACAAAGTCTTATTTCTCCATTTTTCTTGGACTCACAGGGATAAGATTAGATACCCATGAAATATGTTTAATTGGAAAAATGATATTACTTTCAATTATCCTACTTAACTCAACTTTCATGAGATGTTCCAATTTTGGATTCAAAGGCCTTTTCCTTTGTCTTACATGCTTTGCTTTAGATTCTAGCTCTATATATGCTAAGTCAACTTAGGGTCAAAACCTTTCAAATCATGGTATTCCCAAGCAAACACATTAGCAAAATCTTGACAACGTAAAACAAATGCACATTTTTTCTCTAAAGTCCATACCTTTCCAAGCTTCAAAAGCTTGCTCTTGAAGATTTCAATGGGTTCATAATGATCCTGTTTGATGGACAAACCAACTTTCTCTTTTCTAACTTGATCGTCTGAATTTAAAATTGGTTCAAGAGTTACCAAACCTTTTGGAAACTTGTTTGTCTTAAGTTGAAGAATTTGATCTTCATACTGTTGAGATAACTTTTGCTGATTAGAAGCTAAAAATTCAGCTTCTTCAATCAAGAAGCTAATAATCTAGTCATTACTATCAAATACCTACCAATAAATGTTATTATTTGGAACAACATTCCTAATAACAACTTTGAAATAGTGTTGAGCATCAACATTCTTCACCTCAGTTGGAATATCAAACTCAACTGCCATGGCAACTAGTTTATTAGATTCTTTATTCTAATTACTTGGTATGGATAACAAGTTAAATGCATCAAACTCTTCAATCATGTCCCAAAATCTATGTTTATACAACTTCAACAAGTCATTTTTAGTGGCACTGATATTCCTTACTTGATTGACCACTAATTCACAATCCCCAAACACCTGAAGGCACTTTACATTTCTCTTTCTAGCCCATTCTAAACCATGAACAAGTGTTTCATATTCAATAGTGTTATTAGAACAACTGAAAGAAAAATGAAAGGTTGAATAATATCTCTCACCACTTGGAGAAACTAGCATAGCACCTCCACCAACACCAACCTTGCTCCTTGAACCGTCGAAATATAAACTCCATAGCTCATTGGACTATTGTCTCTCTTGCACCTTTTCGTCCTTTATTAGATTTGGGATAGCAAGGCCTTGCTCTTGAATCATGTAAATTCTCAAGTCTACTTGCTCAGTATGTTCAAAAGTATCAATCTCATGATTCTTAGCTTCCCACTCATCTAAAATCAAATAAGGAATACCCTCAACAAGAATTTTAGGATCTTGGACAACAAGCTAGTCTATCTGATTTTTCTCATGAAATGCAAGATTTGCATTGACATGATTACGAACATATGGCTCAATATGATCATTGGCCAACAACTCAGATTTTATTATGACTTCGGTACCATATCTCATTCTAAAGAAAAAATGTGACCAATCAGAAGACAGGTAGCCTCCTAACTTGGTTGTGAAATCTCTAGAACGACATAAAGCAAATTAAGGTGGAAGATCTACTGCATAAACATCTTGTGGAATTGCAAAATTAGGACAAGCATGTAATGTAAGACTTAAATTCTTGATCACTACCAATGTATTGATGGTTGTTCCATCTAATTGAACAACTCCTTTTGAGAGTGGTTCATATGTCAAACCTAGTTGGTCAACAATCTTCTTTGGCATCACTGAAATATTGGCACCTAATGATGAGGGCACAGCCCGAGACACAGAAAATAACCCACAAACAAGAGAATAATTTTATTATTCAAAAAATGGAGCTTCTTACATGCAGAGGATCTCAAATCCCCAAGTTCTACAACACATGCAAGCTACAGAAAGCTATAGAATAACCCTTTCGCAATATGTGAGCTTGTCCCCAAAAAAAAGCTACCTAAAATTAGAAACCCACCCATAAATAGAGCTCCTCAATAGTTTGGAGCCAAAACAACATTCAAATTTGAGTTTAGGTAGTTTGGCACCGAAAACTTACAACATGAAGTTCAAATTTCAAAAGAGCTTTTGCAATTGTAT
>VDFB02340823.1:60093-82776 GCA_007258455.2 Sequoia sempervirens
CTACTCCAACTTCTTCAGCCACTTCGCTTCATACTTTGCCTTCGTCATCACTGCCTCAACCTCTATTAATTCCACAAACACTTTCAGAGCCCCCCACTTGCATGTTGCTCCCTCTCTCCATTTGGCTTTACATTTTCCTTTTGGCCATTTCAAAAAGGGTAGGAATTTCACTATTTCTTCATCCTCTTCACTTTCAATTCCCTCTCTGTAATCCATCCCAACTCCCAGAATTACCCATTCCAATAGTGAGTCTATGTTCTCCAGATAATCCTTATGCACCAGTTCCTTCATCACCTTTTTCACAACTTCAATCGACTCTCCCAAATCTAATCCCCAAGCCATTATGAGTGAATAAACGTCCAAATTAGTTATGTACCTGTGTGTGAGCTCGTCGAATCCTCTTCCCAGAATTAGTTGCACTGAATGCACTAATCATTCATCACTGTGAAGGAAACACCCCATCAGTCTCTTTACCGATGGTTCTCCATAAAAGTGTGAGAGTGGATTCTTCGTTTTAAGTGTGAAACCAACCTCCATCATCTCTATAGTGACAGAGCCACCACCTCTTGTACACCGTTTTCACACCTATTGTTAGCCACAGTAGAGGAGCATCGAGAAATTAATGCCTTGAGAATTGAATAACTTAATTCACATTCCTTTCCATAAATGCTCGACATATGTTAGTCATCTGCCACCTGACTCCACACACTTCTCTCATTCACTTCAATAATTAAAACCTGTAATTACTCCATTTTAGAGCTCTATAAAAGCACCACCTATTTCAGTCTTGTCATCGGGGGAGAACATTAATTTTAAATATCCCGACAATGCCTCAGGATGTCACATCAGTTAGAAAAATCATTATTGCTGTATTGGTGAGACTGTGATTCTTCTTCCACCAATAGCCACCTTCTCCACCAATGAACAACTTTCCTTAGGTCTATTAGTGGGATGCCAGATAACGTCACCCCGATGCACCCCAACTCCATTGATATACGTTATGCACTTGATAATCCATGGTTATATCAGGCCATCAGGGGAATGCAAACATTTGTTCCACTGATGTTCATGTGTCACAGCGATGTGCTTACTTTTGTTGACTCTGTCGGTCTATCAGGAGGGTATTGTTACACCAATACTAGGTTATGAGCTGCTTTCATTAGGTCATCGGCGAGGCTATAATGGGGGTTCTGCCGATGAGGCATTATTAGGCCAATAGTGCTAATTTTTATTTAGGGACAGGGAAAGATTTATGGAGCCTCATACTATTATGGTCTCATGCTTACTATTATGCTTTTGATAGATTTTTTCCAAGGTAGTGAGCTGTTTGACAAAATACTTTGGTAGACATGTATGGAAAATGTGGTAGCATAGACAAGGCAGTGAACTATTTGAAAAAATTCCTCAAAGAAATGTGGTCTCATAGAATACCATGACAAGAAAATGCAATTGGAAACTGCTCCTAGTTATTATTTATGCAATGTGAAGTAATTGCATAACTACTTAGGTTGACTTTGTAAAAACTATATTGTAATTGAAATTTTGTCATCTATCAACATCTAGTTATTAGTTATGCAATGTGAAGTAATGCTTTGGAGGTTTGAAGGTATTTTTTAATCTGATGTAATCAAGAGATACCGGAATATAAACTACATAAATCTATTTTTTACAATTCATTTGATTTAAACTCTTTATTTTATTTGCTCTCTATATCTAAGCTTTGGAAATGCCTTTCAGTTCAAAAATAGTTTTTATCTCATTTCAATTTTTACCTTTTTTTTTTTTTCGTCAAAATTTCCCAATTTTTGAATGCATGGGGTTATGTTTCAGAGCTTTAATGCCACTATTTTTGTACATCCCAATGTGTTTCACCTTCACCTTGCAGCAGTAGTAGTAGTGCTCTCAGATTGCATTCTTTGTTTTTGTGCATTAGCTAACTTTTTATGTGCCACTTGAGTGTTATCTCACTTAACCTTATGTATACGGTATGCATGCATGAAGTGTGCAGTGTTTATATTTAGGGCCTTTTGTATAAGTTAGCATGAAGCTAATAGTGACATTGTAAGTAGTGCTATGAGTGTTGGTTTTTTAGTAGATTGATCATTGCAATTATTTTTGAAAATTTTCTTTTGCAATTATTTTAACACACACATGCAAGTACTATTTAAGTAATGGTTGTTTTATTATGCAAACAAGGGTAATCATTACCTATATACGTAAATGCATATTTATTTTTGCAAAATGTATTGGTAAAACTCAAGAAGGGATAAGTTAGGGAGTCCAACTTGAAAGGAACAAGAGATGCAAATGTAAAGCATACCACTTGTTTATAGAGACAAAATAGATGGTTGTTTATTAGAAAGGGAACAACCACCACGATAGCCACTAAATATTTTTAGAAATGGCATAGTTGAACATTTTATATGTACTAGTTAAATGTATACATCTTGGCTCCTTGCTTTGTCACGGTGTACAGATAATGTTTGTTCAAGGGATGCCAAAAGAATTATCATGGTGTATTTGAAAGAGTTGGAAACTCTTAGACAACTTTGACATTTTTTATTATATTTACATATATACTCTTAGATAGCTTTGACATCTTGTAACTTGATATATATATATATATATATATATTTGCATTAAATTTTTTATTGCACATTACATTTATTTATCATGATATTGAATCAATCTTTTAATCCCTAACATGTGCTTGTAGCTTGTGCATTATATATGAAATATTTTTATTTTATTTTATGTTTTAGTTCAAGTTTTAATAGCCTACTAGTTTTGTATAAGATTTATGGTGCCAATAAATTGGCCATTTTCATGACTATATTTCACTTAATTAGTAGAACTGAGGTAAATAAAGAGTGGCTAAATTAATGACTAAATATGACAAAGTAGAGACTAAATTAATGACTAAAGTAATGACTAAAAGTAAATGACTAAATTAGTAGTTAAATGTAGGCCCTAAATTAATGACTAAATATGTGACTAGGTGTGACTAAATATATGACTAGTAATGGCTACCATTCAAATAAATGACTAGTTAGCAACAATCCAATGACTAAATATGTATTCAAACAAGTCCTTCACTGACTAAATAAATAGCTAAATTCAAATCAATGGCTAAATCAGTGAATCAATGAAGATTATTTGACTAAGATCAATTCAAATAAATGAGCTAAAGGTGTTTTAGTCATGGGAATTTTCTAAAGATAATTGATATAAAATGAGGCACAAATAGAAGCCACTAGTGCGTGAAATACGATTTGAGAAGTCCATTTATATGCAATTTTTAGTAGTTTATTTAGTCATATAATGATGTTTGTGTACTAGTGGACCAACAACAACATACACCTATTTTGGATCAATTCCAGAACGATGAAGCAATCACAAAGTTTATGGGACTTCAAACTAATATACCAGTAGGAGATCGTAAAGCAGGGTTCATCATGGAACTCAAACAAGAATCATATTTTGGTGGGGATATTGTGTCCTCTAGTTGTAAAATTGAAAAGGAAAACATCAAAATGAGATCCTCTAAAGAAAACTAAAATGTAGCTCTATCAGATCCTGAAAAGAAGAAAATAAAGGATGAATATGAAGGTGAAAACCTCTTTGAGGCACCTAAAGATGGAGGATTCAATATCCCTATATCAGAATATCAAGAGAAGTCAATATTCTTGGTAGAAGAAGAAGAATCCATCAATTTTGGTACAACAGAGAACCCTAAGATCACATACCATGCAACGTCATTGGATCCTGAAGAGAAAGTGAACTTCATAATGTTTATCAATGATAAAAAAAATAAACTTTACATGGACGTATGTAGACATGCCAGGACTAGATCTAGCATTAGTTGTACACCATTTGATCGTATTTCCAAGAGCTAAACCTATCAAATAGAAACTAAGGAAGATACATCCTCAAATAAAACTGTTGGTAAAGGTAGAACTAAAGAAGTTACTAGATGTAGGTTTCACTAGACCGATCGATCAGCCGAAATGGATATCGTATATAGTACCAGTGTAAAATCCTACTGGGGTATAAGGATCTGCACGGACTTTCGATATTTGAACAAAGCTTGTCCAAAGGATGACTTTCCTCTTCCAAGTATAGACATGATTGTAGATTTAATTGCAGGCCATGAAATTTTGTCACTAATGAATGATTTCTCCAAGTATAATCAGATAAAAATATCCCCTAATGATTAGCATAAAATGGCATTTACTTGTGCCTAGGGGACCTTCTACTGGAATGTCATGCCATTTGGTCTAAAAAATGTAGGAGCAACCTATCAACGACTGATCACAATGATCTTTCATGATATGCTACATACAACAATGGAATACTATGTGGATGATGTACTAGTGAAGTCCATCAAAAGGGAAGACCATTTGATAAACCTTTCAAAAGTGTTTGATAGGCTCGATCAGTATAACTTGATACTCAACCTGAAAAGGTGTGTATTTGGAGTAACATCTAGAAAGCTACAAGGGTATATAGTATCAAGAAGGGGCATTGAAGGAGATCCTACAAAATTAAAATCCATACAAGAGATGCATCCATCGAAGACATTGAAGCAACTGAGAAGTTTACAAGGGAAGCTACAATCTATCAGGAAATTCATCGCACAATTGGTAGACAAGCGTCACTCATTCACCCATCTGTTACACAAATATGTCACATTCAAGTGGGATGGGGGATGTGATTAGGAATTCCAACAAGTCAAAGAGTATCTACTTACTCCTCTAGTCTTGATGTCCCTATTCTTGATAAAGAAATGATACTCTATGTGTCAACACAAGTAGCATTGGGATCTCTCCTAGCACAACTAGATGATAATAACAAAGAAATATCAGTCTACTACATTAGATGAACACTTGTGGGCTACGAGTTGAACTACTCACCTATAGAAAGAGTGTGTCTCTCAGTCGTATTTGTGACACAAAAGTTGAGACACTTTATCTTAAAGAGACAAGTAAAGTTGATTTCAAAGGTAGATCCATGAAAGTACCTATTAGCAAAAGTAGCTCTAACAAGTAGAATTGCTAAATGGGTAATGATCTTGAGTGAGTTCGACATAGAGTATGTAGATATGAGAGCCATCAAAGGACAAATCATAGAAATTCAGCTAGTCAAAGCACCAATGGAAGATCACAAGCCTCTTACAATAGACTTCCTAGACGAAATTATATTCCTGACAAAATAGACAATCCATTGGACCTTATACTTTGACGCGTCCCACACTCAACATGGCTCTCGAGCAAGTATCCTATTTCTCACACCACAGGGAGATAGTATACCTAAGGCATACAAAATTTATTTCCCGTACACAAATAATATCTTAGAGTATGAAGCCCTAATCATAGGGCTCAAGATGGCTATTGAACGGAGGATAAAAAAACTACAGGTCTTCGAAGACTCTCAACTAGTAATCAGACAAGTGAACGATGAGTATCAAAAAAAGATGACAAGCTAACATCGCCATAAAAGGATGGTGGATAGTTTCAAAGAATATTTTGTCACCATAACTGTAGACACTTAAAAATGTCCTAAATGGTAATACACACTTGAATCCGATATATTAACATGGTTTCATCCTGAATTTCATCTTCTCTTTGCTTATTTGATTAAATTAACCTAGTTATTTAATTAAATACATCATTTTCATCTATTAATCTGATTAATCTAATTAGGTTAATTCCTACCCCTTTCATGCTAACCTTTCATCCTGTTAAATTGGATAAATAAAAATATTTAATTTTAACACCCTAAGTCCTCTCATTTAAATTAAATAATCTTATTTATTTAATTAAATGTCATTTTGAACCCTTTTCATTAAAGAAGTTAATTATTTAATGGATATCCTAAATTCCTCTAATTTGCATAATTGAAACTTTGTTTTAATTATCAAATTACTAATTAATTCTAACTCTCCCACTTGCAATGGAATATTCCTTGAGAATATTCCTCATTTGCACATTCCTCCAAAACAAAATATTCTCATGGAATATTCCTTCTTGTGCACTCATTCAAATTTCTTCAACTTGCACATTCAAATTTAGTTTTAAATTAACTAAATTGCTAATTTTCCTCCATCCACTTGCATAGGAATATTCCAAAGGAATATTCTCCTATTTGGCTCCAAAATTAGAATGATTTCTTTCAAACAAACTTTGTAAAAAACTTTCAAAGTTGTTACAAAGTGTGTTTGTTTGAATCATTCTTAACCCTTGATCTTTCCTTGATCCATTTGATCTTTGATTTTCATCCATCGATGAGAATCCTTGATCCATGTTTCACCCTCCTTTTTCATCTTGACCATTGATAGATCAAATCAATCTCATCCATTGATTTTTCATTTGCTTTCCTATAAATAAAGCACTATTTGGAGACAAATGGATCCATATTTTGATAACAAAGTCATGTTGTTGAAACTCACACACATTTGCATACTCCAATTGCTGTCACTATCTTTGAGGGAAATTGGATTTTATCACATCCATTTGAGAGAATTTGCTTCAACATCATCCAATCCTATTTCAACAAAATGAGATTGGGAAAGGGTTGAATTCCACATTTTATGTAGCACCAATCCCCCAATGGGATGAGGTTTGCTGAGTTTAATTAGGATTCTTTGTGCAATTTGAGCTTTATTTCAAGTTTTAATGGCTTCCTAGTTTAACTTTGCAAGAATTTCATTGGGAATGTAACTTGATTTAGCTAATTACATTATTTTAAATTGATTATTACAATCATGTTTATCTTAGTTAAGATTTACATCCATAAAATGGCGCTAGAAGGAGGGCTACACTGATCAAATCAAATGAATTTCTCTTTAGATTCTTGTTTTCTTGGTTTTACATATATAATGATGCTTTTGGAGCCTAACAGGTTTTGTAGATTTGGGAAATAAAATTTGAAGGGAAGGAGCATATCATCATTTGACTATATATTGTAACAAGTGTTTTTACACTTATGGGGCAATTATAACCCATTTTATGATGCTTTAATTCACATTTTAGGACCAACTAAATTTCCTTTTGGGTTTAAAATTAACATTCAAAGTTGGTTAAAATTGAACCCACATATCCTCATTTTGTAATATCGGTTTAAAATTGAACAAAACAATCCCAACACTTTAGTTTGGTGCTTAAAACGAACTCATTATGCTTGTCAAGGTTAAAATGAACATGTGTTTGATTTGCTTGTATGTGCTTGTTGTGTGTATCCTCTCCCCTTTCACATCACGCGATCTTGGGTGAAGAGAAACACATAATTATACTTTTCTTCTTGGAAGTGCTTATCCTCTCCCCTTGCGCCTTTTGGAAATCTTGGGTGATGAAAATCATTTTAAGGTTCACAATCAGTGTTACCTTTAGAGGGTTTTCCTCCCAACTTGTGAGAGGGAACAACCCAAGTGGTGCTTTCATTTCAGTCTGCTATATAAATAATTTGGTGTGACTAAAGTCATTAACCAAGTTGGTGTTGTTGTCCTATACCGACAAATGTCTTCATTAGTATCCATGTGATACGTCAAAACCCTTAGATATTTCTAAGGGTTGGGAGGCCTCTTAATTGTTTGTAATGGCTAACCAAGTCCATTTCTGAAGTGTATTTTAAGGTAGTGCATTGGAATAGCATTATTCTAATAAGTTACTTACCATGTTCAGTTTTTGGTTGAGACAATAAAGCAAATAGAGAAGGGACTCTTTTGCTTGGCGTGTCAAGATGTTACATTTCCTTCACATAGCCTATTTTTCCATTTCATCTTAATGGATTAATCATCTCTTATAGGGATGATTGGTAATCCTACTAAAAAATACGTACCCACTTGAACTAGGATTGCCAATGCTGGTGAGTCAGTTTAATACTTTGCTTAGTTCTAAAACATTTCAAACATATATCAACAAGTTTCTCAAACATTTCAAACCCTTTGGTTTAACCATGGATACCCTTTGAAAAAGTTTTGATATTGATGCTTGTCCTAATGATTCTATCCTTAGAGACTTTTGTTGGAAGACTGAAATCACTGAGAGGGGGGGGGGTGAATCAGTGATTTAGTAAAGTCTCAATTTTTCAAAAACCAATAATTTTTTTTGTTGTTGATCCAGAAGGATAAATGACAGCCTATGAATCAAACTGACAAACAACTTTGATTTATATAGGAACATAATTATATTTTCTTGAACCAGAAATTAAACAAGAAACATTAATGGAGATGAAACTTAGCACGTTTACATGTATTAGAGTTCACTTTAAATCAGAACCTTTATGCATGAAGTTTGACACAAGATTGACATATATGAAATACTAATGATCAATTATTTAGGAACCATTAAAACCAGATAGATATATGAAGAATTCACACACACATAAAACCATCACATGACACATTATATGTCCTAAGTGGAAAACCCTCTTGGGAAAAAACCACTCGAAAATATTTCATTTATTCACTTTGAGCACCAACTCTCTTACAATCAGGAGCACCAAATCCATAATTACTACAAAAGCACCAACTTCTCAAATTATAGGAACACCAACTCCATAAAGATACAAGAGCACCAACTCCATTACAATGCATAATAACAATGATAATTTTCTATCGATACCCTAGAAGTACAACCACAGTCCTAGACTGTCAATAGAAGACTATGAATATCCTCATTAAGCAAATTGAAGAATGTTGTATATAATTGACAACATCTTCCTTAAAATAATGATCTGAAAAATCACTATTAAAAATATTTTCAATGCAATACAATGTCTGAAATTTCATATCATTTTTCTTTTCCTCTCTTGCAGCTCATTTTAAGAAATGCCAAAAACCCATCTTATATAGATGCAAGATATCCTCTATACATAGTTTATGTAACTGTAAATCAACTTGGGTTAGGGTTCGAATGAGAAACCCTAAATAATCTCACCTTTTAAAAAAAACCCTTTCAACAAGACAAATATCACAACCAAGAGATTATTCTGTTACAGTCGAATCTTGTTATCCAAAAACCTTAATGGGTTTTAAATCAAAAAATTAAGCCCTTTAAATCTTAACAATAGCATTTTGCAAATCAATTTTATTTTATGAAAACCTATTTGATCAAAGCCCGTAAATAATAGAAATAATTTACCTAATTATGGTGAAAAATCAGTTTGAAAGAATACCTCAAAATTGTCAAACGGTTCCAAAACTACCCAGTTGAAAGATCTCCATCGACAAGCTTTGTTGCTTCTCTTTTCAACTTCCACAATGTGCACTATATTCGACAAGTTCAATAGAAAAACAAATGTTCATGGCGGCTAGGGTTTTATTTAAAATCTTTTGCCCTAGTTTTTTTTTCCTTTCAAGTCTTTTGAAGACTTTACACAAAAACAATGATGCTTTGAAGTTTGGTATAATACGCATGATTTAATTAGACATTGTAATGATTTTTAGTCCAATGTCAAAGACTTCTGCCATGAATTCCGACACACATTATTACCACATCATAGCCAAACATACGTTGTTAGTGCCAAGTAATCATAATACCTTGTATTGCCAAGTCATCTAATGAATGAAGCCAATAACACAAGTTTTGTGTGCTTTAACTTAACAACTAGGTCAACATTGCCCGATACAGGCATTATGCCTGAAACATTAATCAAAAACAATATTGATTCCTTGTTATTTCCAATTCAAAAACTTTTAAGGTGTCAAAGTTCAAGGCTTCTATAATGCCGATACCTTATGTATTCTCCAACCTTCACATAATAATGTGACTTTGGTTAAAGCCCGATACTCATTAAAATGAATTCAATAAAGAAAAATCCAATCACCTAGTCATCATAAACATTTTCTTGAATGATTGTTCAAGTGACTTCTATAAAGTCAATTTTAATGACAACTTTCAAAGTATCCAAAAAAAATATGAATTGCAATGAGACTTGATATTGCATATTTCTTTTAAATGTGATCAAACTTACCAATAAACAGATCCATCAAACATAGTGTATACCAACAACATAAATGTTTCCTTCATCAAAATATGACTAAGTTCATACCAACACTTATCACCTTAACATATAACCAATGGAGAGAATACATAAAAGTGATCTAAGACTTGTAATTCACATTTCTATACAAATGCAAACTCTTGTAAACTTGCACTTTTATACAAACATAAGTTGTGACACCAAAATACCAATCATCAAACCGCAAATCATCCTTTCAAACATTGTCAGTGTATACAAATCCAAAATCCTTTGTCAAACACTATCAGCATTAACATTGTTGACACATATATGTCAAGAATATATAAATAATTTCATCAAGAGCCCATAAATAAGTGACACCAAAAAAAATATGCCAAGCATTGGCCAACCTATTTTGACTGTTGTTCCCTACTGAATATACCTATGTCAATCACTGACAAGTAGTTTTTGAGAAATCCACTAACAATTAGTTTTTGAGAAATCTTGTGGCAATCATTGTAACAAGTGGTCTTTGAGAAATCAAACTCAAACACAAGTAATGAACATTGTCAACCTCAACAAATATATATCAAAAACCTGAACTACATAACATCCATGTGTGAAAATCATCAAGAATACCAAAGCACTGCATAACCAATTTTGACATCAAGGACAAACCAAAAAAAAGTGAGAGTCAACAACTTCTAAATGTTTGGATTATATCTAAATCCATACTTTCCAAAGGTTAGCATACGTAACTATGCCCCTAACTTCACGATTTTCACATAATGGACTTTGTGATATGAATGATGTTTTTGACATAGAAATTTATTTTGAAACTTAAGAAATACAAATGGATGTGGTAAAAATAACTTCATTAATCCAAGATTAAATCAAATGAACACCCTGCTTTGATGTATGTTCAAACTTTGACTCCCCAAAAAAAGAAAATTGAGACAAGGAAAACATTGTAAAACATTGATTCCAAATTTTATTGTCAAACATCATTGAGTTCTTTAAATATTACCACTCTACAAGTATAGCATGTTTCTCACTACCTTGGTCTTGCAAAATAAAGGTACCTTTTAGGTTAACATTTTGGGTCAAACATTTCATCCACCCTTCATCATATTTCACATTTCACTTCACCAAACAACTTTATAAACTTTTGAACACACAAACACTTTGATCTTAGACATCTATCAACCCAAACCTTAACTTAGCTACTATGTGTGTGAAATGGATCCTTTTCCATACACTTAGTTGAGTTAGTCATCACATTTTTGAACTAGTTTATCTTGAAGGTCACAAGTCTACCTTAAATATTTATATGTTTATTAACACCTTTTATCGTAGACATCAAAGCAATGAAACCTTTTGTCTAAAAGTGTTGTCCAAAATTTTAGAAAGTTCATCCCCCATATCACTCACCCCTTTCATCATCCACTCACATAATTGGTCCAAAAAACCTTAAAGGTTCACTTTTGCAACAAGTTCAAAACACAAGAAAAATATGGAATACAAACTCAATTCATACATCATGAGTGATCTAAATCAACCAAACTATCAAAGCCTTAGAATACCCATTGATTATCAAAACTCACATTTATACAATTCACATATGGGAACATTATATCCTACAAACCTCAAATGCTACAACAAAAGTGAGTATGCCTAATCTAAATTTTGGAACACCTTTCCCTATGGTAGATTTAAATCAAAGTCAAAACCTACAAATCTATCAACCAAACAATCAATACATGAGTCTTGAAAAAAACAACATTATCCCATCAAATCAATACATGCCAAATATGAATATACCAAATAGAAACTTACCAAATATGAATATATCAAACCCACACTTGGTGAACTATAGGATAGATACATTTGCAAATCACACCAATGTTGTTCAAAATCCAAACAATATATTTACAACTCAATATATTGATCCACATCAAGGTAACACCATGCAAAATCAAGGTTATCTAAATCAAAGAAATGTGTTTTCCAACCACAAAAATGTTCAATGCCAACCTATATTGCAAAATCTAAACATCATCCCAAATCAAAAAATTGTCCAAAATTATTTTTTTCATGATACCATACAAATACCACAAGTGTATATTCCAAATATGCTTGACCAACAACCAAATCAACAATATCAAGGGTATCAAAAACAAAATCAAGATCAAGTTTTGAGAAATAAAATTGCTACACTTACCAAATTCATTGATTCATATCACCAATAGACATATCCATCCCAAAATTGACACCTTCCCCCATTGGTTAAACTATGTCATCAAAACATTGAGTTGTGTTTGCAACCACATCAAGAACAACATCTTCAATATTAGGAAGTTGGCTATCAAAATCAACAACCTCAACAACAAGATCAATCACCACATCTCCAAGATCAATCACAACTAGACCAGTTTCAACAAGTAAAAATATCACAAAATGACAAATGTGAATACACTCCTTTGGGAGAGCCAATCGAATCAGCATTAAACACGTTAGTCCATGCTAAACTTATCAATCTTCTAGAATCATTAAATAGGGGTGAATCTAGCATCAATTTCTCACGGTATGATGATAATGATTATTGCAAATAACATAGCACAAAATTTCATGACATGTTAGATTGTATCAAACTCAAATATCTCATCCAAGACCTTCTTGATCAAGGAAAAATAACTATTGAGGACAATGATCAAGATATATCCATCAATGAGTACCTTGAAGATGTTTCTACCACATCCAATGAAAAAATCAACATACATCAAGAGTCACTTTGTAATCATGATCAAAATCCATCAACAATATCCAACAATGATCCATTTCAAGAAGCGTTAACATCATTTGATCCTATGATTAAAAACATTGGCAATTCCCCCAACACCATTTTTGAGGAAAAAATTCAAGATCCCTTCACCAATGATTATGTTGACAATATCTCTACATCACTTGAAGGGATAGAGGACATATCTCAAGAATTTATTCTAAAGAATTATCAAAATATTTCACTAATGTCTAGCAATGGTCCTTTCCAAGACATATTGACATCGTTTGACCTCATGGTTGCAGATATTGAAGAAATTCCCAACTCAACACTTGATCCAAATCCACTCAAAGATCAAGATGATATTGAGCCACTTCCCATGCCTAGTGAAGATATCCAATAACCATTTGTAATAAATCCATCCTTTGAAATTGACCCATGTCAAGAGATTGATTCAAAGCACATCGAAAGAAATTCTAAAATTAATCAAGATCAAGAATTTGTATCTCCAAGATACTACCATGATCTAATGGGTATTCTCCAACCCCTTCAAGATGTTGTAAATAATGATCATATTCATACATCACATACTTCTCCATCTACCCATGAGATGCTTACTCCTAATGGACATATAGATGATCTTCATCTAAAACAAGAGTCTCCTACTCTTGATATCATTAAGAAGGAACAAGAGTCTCCTACTCTTAATATCTTTACACATGATCAAGGCATAGAAGAATCCACAGGTATCAAAAATTGATCATAAAGAAGACCTCTACATGGATGGTGAATGGGAAACATCCTTTGAAGAGCAAGTAGAAATGGATCATGAGGAAGAATCCCATAGGGATTGTAAATCATCAACACCTTTTAAAAAATCATCAAAATCAGACACATCTTCCATACAAATTGAAGAAAGTAAGTATGAGGATATCAAGCATTATCAAGAATCAACAAAGCTAAACAATCTTGAACATAAAGGAAATGGTTTGTCAGTAGCAAAATAAAAACATGTTAGTAATACTCCCATAATACCAGGGACAACTTTATCTAGCACAAACACCAACATGGGGAGAATGAAGAGTCCCTATGATGAAATAGCTACCAACACTTTGACCATTCATATCATGAATGATCATCCATGCATATTTCTACCCACTAATTGGGACCAACCACAAGAAAGAGGTCTATATCAAAGAAAATAAAAAATTATCGAAGCAAAAGAATCGACAAAGAAAAATGGACAAGAAAAATTCAAATGGATACCAAATCAAAATAAAGAAAATCATCCCTATCACACTCCGTTAGTAAAAAAAACTATGGGGAAAAATCAAAAAGGGAAGTTCATCCATAAAAGTGTTCGTCAATACAAAAGAAAGCTTCAAGAGTGACCTACAAGGTATATCAAGAGGTTAGTCCCAATCAAATCTCCATATCCACCCATCATTGCTCATCATCCCAAGTTTGGAGAAACAAAGATTCCAAACTATCAACCAATCCATCTACATCTCGTATCCCTCAACGCATTCCACCATCCACTTTGACATCCATGGTATCCAACTCTCGTATTAACCATGTACTAACAACAACTCTTCATCATAAGGACTCTAAGGGCACTCTATCACAATGTGCACATCTAGGTAAGGCTAACTCTGGTATCGATAAAGAAGATGAAAAGATCCAGGGGTTACATTCAAGCACCTGTATCTTAGAAAACCAACTCCTCCAAGAATTATACCATTGGCACATCATGATAGCAACAACATCTATATCAACACTAGCAACATGTACATCAACACCACTAGGTGGTTCAACATGAGCTTAAACTTTCAAAAAAATAAAATAAAATAAAAAATTCAAGAAAACAGTCAAGAGAAAAATCATCCGTTAGTGAAAACCACTTTGATGTCACTTTGGACAAGTACCATGATAAAAACCTATAAAATAGGCATCATGAGTAGAATCAAGCATCTATGTGCAACATTTCAGGTAGAAGCATCTCATCCCATCCATAATAAATCCCACATTGCATCCATCTTATCCATAATAAATCTAGGAACCCTTCATTATCCAATCCATTTTAATCCCATCTAACTCATCTTGATCTTGGAAAAGGTTTGGTATGCACTTCACACTTGCTTATGGTAAACATCTTGGCATGCATCACTATCATTGATCCTATCCTAACCAGCATTATCTGAGCCATGAGGCATTGTCCAAAGAGGCATACTCTATCCAAACATGTTATCCTATCACAAGATAATCCATATCCATCCATACATTCATTTATTCATGTATCCACCCATATCATTCCCTACATTACTAGACACTAGGGGTAGATACTTACATCTTGCTTCGGGAATAAATCTTGAGCTATATCATGTAACTTATGAGGCGATCTAAACATTTGCAAAAAATAATCAAATTGGTCAAATCATTTGTAAGAAAAAATATAAATCACTAGCCCTTGGCACATTTTGATGAGAAGATGTTCCTTATCAAGCTTTATATTTTATCAAACATCAATCCAAACAATCAATATCAGTTGCACTCAATGTCACATCAAATCATTCAAACATATTTTATTCCAAGCCTGGCTTCAAAATCTTGATCTATCTTATCCAATCAACCCATCATCATCTTGGGATATATCATTTCTCAATCTTTGTGTTGTTCAACACTATCCTTGCATTATTGTGCATCCTCAACAATGTTATCACTATTAGTAATCTATTGATCAGATCAATCAATTCTAGCTTGTTTTTAAAAAAAATCCCAAATAAGACCACTAAAATCATCACATATCCATGCACTCGTCAACATCATGTGAAAAAACTAAAATCACTCATAAAATCTCATCAAAATCCAAAAACATTTAAAATCCTGTGCAGCAAAAATCCAAATCATTTGAAAATTGAAAAGTCAAAATCCCAAAACATCTAAAACAAATCAAAAATCCCTAAACATGTCAAAACATCAAAAGTCCAAAAACAGAACCATGTCAAACTACGTTGTCTCTAAGCTTGAACGTAGGCAAGGCCATCATAGATGTTCCCCCGAGACACTTTAGGTTAGGAGTCCATCATAATAAAATAGCAATCCATCAATTGTTAATACCTCATCGACAATAAGTCAAGTCAGTTGAACTACGTGGTCTCTATATGTATAAGGTAGGAATGGCTTGTCTTTGATAAGCCCTCAAGGCCCCTAGGCTAATCTTTTAGGTTAGGTTCTTGGTAAAAATCTTGGAAAACCCCAAAATGTTCAAAAAGATTAGAAAATACACAAAAACATTTGAAAAATTAGAAAACACAAAAAAAATTGAAAATTGAAAACCAAAACATTGGAAAACCCTAAACAGCCTCAAATAATCAAAAATCAAAATATTCACATAAACTTTCAAAAAAGACCTAAAAAGCCTCAAAAAAAAATTTTGAAACACCAAAAACATTGAAATATTCTAAAAAATCCCAAAATCACCCATCCCATTTTTCTTTCACCTGCAATAATCTCATCCATAATAAATTTATCATCACCCTTAACCTTTATCAAAACAAACAAAAAACAAGTACAACAATTAGCAAAAGTAGCACCTTTAAACAAAAAAATCAAACTCTTGATCATTGTCAAACATGTCAATCAAACCTTATATCAACGGCCTTTCAAACAAATTATCAACTTTCCAACTTTTGATAACATGTCCTAGGATGCATCCTTCCTATAATGGGCATTATCATTGGAAGTCACTTTGGATGGCATTATCATTTGCAGTCACTTTGGATATTTATCCTAAAACAAAACACACCTTTTGGTAAGAGATATAGATAACATTGATTATTTTTTCATTTTGATCTTGTCTTATGATTTATCTTGTTGAACCATTCCAAGGACCTCTTGATGATGTCTAAATCATTTAGAGAGAAAGGAATGAGGCATCGATCATTATCCTTTTTTTGTTGTGCTTGTGGGTATTCTTGTAAAATAATCTTGGTGCATACTTGCATAGTTGTGTGTAGGGAGGTTGTTTGGAGTAGATTATTGACTATTGTGTGTGCTTTGGTCTGAAATATTCTAAACTTCTAACCTACATTCCAACAAGGTTTTCATATGTCAAGGTGTGAACAAGGACTATCCTATCTATTTGTAGAGTCAAAGTCCATCACACTAAGTACAATGCCATCCTAGTTATCAATACCATGATGCATCATGTCTATGTGTTATATCAAAAATAAGGAATGATGGAAAATCCCAATCCCGGGTATGAGAAAATAATCCATCTCATCACCATATCTAATAAATTCCCAATGAATCATGGACTTGTTGGTCTTCTGAATCAATCTTGAAATCAATGGTCAAGCCATCAATCTTATTCTTCTTATTTTTCTATCTTTACTAATAGTTCTATCCAAGTGTTGAATATGTGTGATATATCAAAATATACATGGGGCTACCCATGGCTGATGACTACCTATACATCATCAAATCTGTCTACATCATAAATCTGAGATTTCTAGTCCTCTTTGACCCTTGAATCAATGTTTCATCTTTGTCAAGAGATCAAACCAAAATTTAGAATTTTTTCCCAATCTCTCGAGGGGGTAGGGAACCAGCGTATTCCTTCCGCTAGGGAAACAATGGGGCATCCAAAAATCAGAAAAAAAATTATTATTTTTTATCTAACAGTTTTAATCTAAAAAGTGTCAGTCTTTGAACCAACATAATAGGTACCTCACTTCAAAGAGGGGAAAAATGTAGACACTTAAAAATGTCTTGAATGGTAATACACACTTGAATATGATATATTAACATCATTTCATCCTGAATTTCGTCTTCTCTTTGCTTATTTGATTAAATTAACCTAGTTATTTAATTAAATACATCATTTTCACCTATTAATCTAATTAGGTTAATTCCTACCACTTTCATGCTAACCTTTCATCCTATTAAATTGGATAAATCAAAATATTTAATTTTAACACCCTAAGTCCTCTCATTTAAATTAAATAATCTTAATTATTTAATTAAATGTCATTTTGATTCCTTTTCATTAAACAAGAGCTCTGAAGGAGTTGGAGTTCCTGCCTAAGGGAAAAAAAATTCTTATGGATATTTGTAATCGAGCAAGAAACTAATTAGTATTTGGAAAAATAATTAAATCTATTTTTTGGAAGAGTTTAATTATAACACAAGGATCTAGAACTAACATCAATTTACAGCTTATTTTCACAGGGTTGGACAAAGAATCATCCCATAACTCAAATTGAGTGAGACATGGAAATACAACTGGAGTTATTTACCCAAGTCAAATAGTCTCTAATTAATAACTTAAATTGAGTGAGGCGTGGAAGTACCACTAGACTCATTTATCCCAATGAAATAGTGTCCAATTAATCAACAAAATATCAAAATATTTTATTTTAAAAATAAAATAACTAACTATAGATCATCTCATAAAATTTATAATGTTGAGTTAAGTATTATAATGACTAATTATATATATGTATATATATGTATATATGTATGTCTATGCATATACATCCATACATATATATATAGTATGAATGTAAACATATATATAGATGTATATATATGCATATATACATACATATATTTATTTACATACATACATACATACATACATGCATGCATACATATATACATACATACATACGTATTTATATATATTGAAAATAGTAAAGAAGAAACATTGATAGATTTCAAATAAACAAGTTACAACATACACATTCCATAATAGATAGTTGGGCACATTAGTGGCACTACAAAATATAATCAATATCTGAATCAAAATTTGAATGCAAAACTAAGGAGCACAATAAGGCCCATAAGCTAATCTACCATGGTGGTAGGAATAAGATGTTCATTATCACTTTGTCCATCAGATGGTTGTAGGTGGTAGAGTCACAATATAGAAGGATGACACTTTGGTTAATATTGTGGAATTTTTCACTAAGCCAATAACCACATACAAGATTTGTTGGTATAGATCTAGGCCATGTGTCTTTCGTCTTCGAGCACTTGATTCATCATTTTTAATTTTCTTATTGTTTTTTTTAGACTTGGAAATACAACTTGACTCATTTACCCAAGTCAAATAGTCTCTAATTAATAACTCAAATTGAGTGAGACATGGAGATACAACAAGACTCATTTACCTAAGTGAAATAGTCTCTAATTAACTACCACACACTTAATTAAAATACCAACCATCAAATAAATCAAGACAACATCAAAATAATTTAGAAATAAAATCACTAACTATAAATCATCTCATAAAATTTATAATGTTGAGTCAAGTATTATAATATGTATATATATATATATATATATATATATATATATGTATATATGTATATGTGTATATATATACATAAATATATATATATGTGTGTGTGTGTGTGTGTGTGTGTATATATATGTATGTATGTATATATGTATATATATATATACATATACATATACATATATATATGTGTGTGTGTGTGTATGCGTATGTATATACACTCATACATATTTATAGTAATGGCACACATATATATAGATGTATATATATATATACATATATATACATATATATACATATATACATACATACATATACATACATACATACATACATACATACATACATACATACATACATACATACATATTAAAAATAGTAAAGAAGAAACATTGCTAGATTTAAAAAACCAAGTTACAACATACACATTGCATGAGTGATAGTTGGGCATATTAGTGGCAATACAAAATATCATCAATATCTGAATCAAAATTTGAATGCAAAACCAAGGAGTAGAAAAAGGCACATAACCTTGAATGACTTCCTATCATATGCATAATCTTTACCTTATTACAATTGTGATCTTGTTGTCATGATCTTCCTCATTGGATTAATCATGGCCTCTGCCATCTTTTGACAGTCACAATGTAGTGGTCTATGTTCTATTATTATATGGGTTTGTGATGATTCCACTATTGACTACAAACACAACATTGCTTTGCTTCTTGTTTCTAGAGGATTTTCTTAGAATATTGAACTATAATGGGGTAAGGATTGTCCTTTCTTTTGTATACATTCAATATTTTCTTCATAAGGTTCCCATGCTATGACTTCTCTATTTATTTTTATGATAAGATTATTCCTATACCTGTATAGTCAACAAATAAGTTAAGAAAATTAAGAAGCCTAGAGATTCTGATGATGATTAGATGATCTTTAATTTTCTTGGATCTTCCTAATAATTGTGTATTTGATCCTAAGACACCTTTAACTCTCTGATTTGATGCTTAACAAGAGATAGGCTATATATTTGATGGTTTGACATATAAGAGACATGGAATCCTAAGCTCTAACATCATTTTATTTTTCCCTTGCAGACACCCCTGGAGCTATCAACAAAGGAATTGAAGGTGCAACCGATCAACAATGGGGTTTGTCATTTAAGCAATGATGGATCCCTTTTCTCTTACATGTCTTCTTTTACTTCCAAATGTACAATTTATCTTTTATTTAACTTATTCATTTATTCCCACGGCTTGTTTGGGAAACTTATAAGCATATTTCTTGTAATGAATTTAAGCAACTACTTTATGCAAAATTTTGAGTACTATTCCTCCTTTCTATAAAGCAATTGCATAGTGAAAATTGAAAATTCATTTCATGGTACTATTTGTATGATTATGAGTAACTTTAGCAAAAAAAATTGTGTACCTTTCTCCTTCTTTAAAGTAGAAAACAATAGTGTTGTCCTTGCCTAACCTGATTGGGCTAAAAAGCACAATTAGGTAACATTTTTGGTGACTTATGCTATATGCTTTCCTACTAAGCATCTTAGAATAGTAGCATAAACCTATCCATTGGGAAAAGGAGTAAATTCCTATCCTTTGCAACTCAAAAAATCCTCTGTAACTCAGATGTTAGAATTTGAACAACACCAAAACAAAACTTGAAAGCAAACTACAATGGCTCTAAATAGGGCCAACAAATTGTGCAACAACACTTCTTGGAAAATGAAAACTAAACTGAAAAAGATGTGTGATCAACAATTATTAACTAAAAACTCTACTCTACTATGGTACATTTGCAAACTTTTTCTCTTCAGAAACAAAGTTTGAGGTGAATCTCATTTACTGGGATAGGTAACACCTCTCCATCTACTTTTGAAAGCTAAAAAGCATTATGTTGCTTGCATTCAGTAATCACATAAGGGTCATCCCACATGGCATCAAACTTGGTATGCTTACCAGGTCTACTTTTAAACTCATCCCACTTGAAAACAAGATCACCCTCCTTGAACACTCTTGGGATTGCCTTCCTATCAAAAGTCCTTTTCATTTGAGCCTGATGGATTTCCAAATTCCTTAGTGCTTCCTTTCTTATTTCTTCTAACTCCATTAGCTACGCAAGCCTAATTTACATAGGCTCTTCCTCTAACATTTCCTGCTCTTTAACCAAGTTCAAGGTTGGCAATTCAACTGAAATTGGAATCTTGGCTTCTTTGCCATAAGTAAGAACATACAGTGAATTACTTGTAGCTCTTTTAGGAGTAATCATATCAGCCCATAGGGCTAGGTTCAAATTTTCATGCCAAGTCCTTTGATTATCCTCAATTGTCTTCTTGATAATTTTAATCAAATTCTTATTAGTAGACTTAGCTTGTCCATTACCTTGAGGGTAATAATTGGATGAAGTATTCAAAAATATATTATTTTTAATAGACCAATCAGATACTTTCAAGCCAACAAGTTTCAATGCATTATAAAAAATAATGGAATCAAGAGTACCAAACCTTGCAACTAGGTCTAGATAGAAGTTTAGTACAGTAGCCCCAATGGCCTCCTTCAACGCCATAGCTTCTGACTACTTAGTAAAATAATTAGTTGTAGAAAATATCCATTTGTGGCCTACACTTGAAGGTGGGTTAATAGGCCCAATAAAATCAAGGCCCCACTTAGCAAAGGGTTGTTCTACCTAAATATGATGCAATGGTAAGGCTGCTAGCCTTTGATTTCCTACAAATAAAGAGAATTTTTTATATTTTCTAACCCAAGCATGTGCATCTTTAAACAAATCAGGCCAAAAATAACTAGCTCTCATAATCTTAAGAGTTGTTGTTCTAGGTGCAAAATGACCTCGAGAAGTTTCATCATGAAACTTCTCCAGAACTTTATCAATCTGATCTGGTTCAACACATATTAGAAAAAATCCATCAGAGTACCTCCTATATAAAACTCCATCTATGATAGCATAAGGAATGGTTTGAAGTTTGAAATACCTTATTTTTGCATTGTCCAAACTTTCAAGATAGTCACCAGTGTGAAGGTAATGTATCATTTGAAGAAGAAGTTGCAACAGTAGTTTTCTCCTCATTATTGAGCACTAGGATAGCTTGCTCATCAAGTTCTTTGTTGTCCTCTACATCTCCAACCAGCTGCTCACGTAAGCCTTTTATGCTAACCAACTTTGTAACCTTGATATTGGCATCATATTCTATTACCTTAGTTATCCAACCTACCCTCATATCATTGATATCCTTGTTCAATAAGAAATATTTAACTATAGGGTGAGCGACCAATAATTTAATCTTGTTGTTAGAAAGCATATTCCTGAATTTTTTAAGACTTTTAATCACAACTAGGACATACTTCTTAACAAAAGAATACCTCACTTCATAATCTTGTAGAACTTGGCTAAAGAACACAACAAGCTACTCTAGTTTGTCTTCATTTTATTGGCACAACATGGTTGAAATAATATCAATACTCCCAAATGTATAAAGGATAAAATACTTATCAAAAGTAGGATTTATGAGTGTTGGATCTATTGCAATGGCCTCCTTTATCTCCTCAAAACTGCTCTTTCCTTCTTTATTCCAACTGAAGGTGATGTTCTTCTTAAGCATAGAAGTTAGAGGCTTCAAAAG
>VDFB02340824.1:0-11426 GCA_007258455.2 Sequoia sempervirens
TCACACATAATCAATGGTTCTAAAACTAACCCACTCCATAACTCAACATAAAAACAACAGCAACCCGTGATAGAATCAACCCAACCAAGTACACTGTCAATCTATACAAATCAACATGGTGAAGCAACCACCAACCAAATCTCCAAAACACATATCCATGGATTAACATACATAATACACATATGCACCAATACACATCATCGGGAATCATCACAAGGCCACACATAGTGCGATATCATTACAATGTTTACTCAAGACAAGGTATGCAACATTATCACTTCAACACTCATTTAACATTTTGCATTTTGAATCTAGGTACAATAATTTAACATCTACATGATTTCTTAAGACTCAACAATAAAGTTGGGGACTATAGGCCTCACCAACAAGATGCACCTATTATGCAATTATCATTAACATGCAATGGTTTCACTAATCCCTTTTCTCTAAAATTTTACATACTGCAAAGTGATTTTCTATTCATATTGTACATTTTCCATGATTATGAATGCAACTTGGGGACTTAGGTCCTTTACCCAAGGTTTGATCTAATAAAAAAAACCTTCATGAATGCATAAGCATTTTCTCATAAGATACAACATACCATGGGTTTCAATACACCACACACCCAACAAACACACTACAACCACACTTAAGGACCAATCAAGGGTCACAACTCTTTACACAATGAAAGAGCCATGCATCAAGAAGGAGACCAATCAAAACACACTTCTTGGTAGGCTCGCGGGCCTAACTAACCCCCACAAAAGCATTCATCAACAAGACATGCAAGGGCAGAAATAACAACAAAACTAGTTGTCGTCCACCACACACAACACACCAAATTCACACACTATACAATTGTCCATAATGCATTCTTCCAATAGGAAGGATATCAGTGCATTGCACACTACATTGAGGATCCTATCCTTCCTATTGGCTTCCTGCACCATTGGACCTACACCACGTAACATCAACTTCTGGGTAGACAAGTGAGATCAACCCAAAAAGGAAAACATAAACTAACTAACAAAGCACCTAGGTCAACGCCATGGCTTCATAGTGCCCAAAGTATAACCTACGCATCTAATAGCTTAATGGGTTCCACATTATCCCAGAGTACCCAGTGTTTAAACTCGAGCTTTGATACCATGTGTAACGCCTCTCGGCCACGCAACCCTAGGGGGAAGTTGCAATTTACTACACAAACAAGCTAATTTTTTTTGTTTTGTTTAAGTACAATTAGCATGAAGTTCACTAACCATTGCCAACCAATCCCCTAAGGTTACGAGACTGAGTTAATTAAACCCAAATAAGATACAAGAATTATAACCATAATATTTAATTACTTAACCAATTAAATACACATACATTCCATATATGATAAAACAACAACAAAGGCATAAGAGATACCACTTGATCTTAAATAACAATAAATTTACTATAAGATTACAACACTCATTCCCCTAATGAGATAAATCCAAAAGTAAGATTACATATTACAACTTCCACCTTGATAAAAATGAGGGGTAACAAAATACAGTAACAACTGAAATGAATTAAGCATGGAAAAAAATTGGATCCCACGAGCTCTCCAACTGGAAATCTCATCCACACGAACAAGAAGAAATCCAACGGATTAAGGTACATGTTCCACCCAACCGTGTGATACCCAAAGGCTCACCCCCCGTGCTAGGAGATGGTAACAAGGAATCCAACACAAGACCATCTACCTCAAGACACAGGCTAATACATAACTAAACTGAAAAGGATACAAGTACAACAACACTTAACACAAAGGTTACAATGCTTCCAGAGACCAAGGATCATTTATGAAGCACAACAAACTGACTTCTGGTTGACATAGAGAGAGTGTCACATGACATTTGCTATGAGTTACCCTGGCTCAACTGTCTTAGGCAACCGAACCCCCATCTTGGGTTATCCTGGCTCAACTCTACCAGTCGCGGGACCCTCATACCAACTGCGCTTCTCGTCTCATCTCAAACCTTAAAAGCAAATGAGTTATGAGAGAGGCATTAATTATCTTAATTAGTTTGAGAGTTTTTCATTAATTCTTTTTAAGTTATCACTTACTTACACCCTATGTGAGTTACCCTGGTGCCCCTTTGTGTGCCGAACCCCCACAAAGAGCCACTCTCCTATCGACAACACGCACGGTACAAAACCACAATCCAATGGGTAGATTAGATACGATGACCTCTTCAATCCAAGGAGGCAACGAACCAAGGAAACTCACTCCAAACACTGGAGGAAAACAAAATACATAATCCACTCCTTCCAAAGGAGGCACAAACCACATAAGCCACTCCTAATCCCAAGGAGGAACAAACCATCCCCGTTTGTGAAAACCGGGTGAAACAACATGATACTTCTATACGCACTACCCAAAACAAAACAAACCAAAGGTTGGCAATGTTTTACGACAACCCACACCAATAACTGAAAAAGTCCCATCTGGAAGACTTACATAAACAAATGAATCAATTGGTCAACAAAGAGAATGAATGAGAGCATCACTTAGAAAGCATTTCAGGCAACCCAATAAACTAATGTTAGGGTTTCCTAAACCCAAGCCAAGCAATGATGTAGGGCAGGAATCAATTAATTAATTAACCTTATTTGCACATACTTATTAGTAATTCAAATCACATTAGCAATTTTAAGGAATTTAAACCAATAACTTAATTTCGTTTTCTCCAATTACACATAATGATTAAAATATTATTTTTTAATAACCTTATTTGATTATAACATCAACTTTTAAAAAAAACATTTGATTATAAAATCAACAATTTAAATATATAAAAAAAAACATTTATCATAGAGCCAATTCCAATTCCACTATAGCAATGAAATAATCATTTTAAAGAGATTCCTATTTTAAAGATTTAAATAATTTTTATAACCCAACTAATTCAAATTAATCCCTTAATAATTAACATATATATAATATATATTTAAATAATTAAAGAAATTATTTATTTAAATATAAATATACTATATTTATATATATAATATATACATATTATAAATTATATATAATATAAACTAATATTAATAAAAAATTTAAAAAAATGAATTTAAAAAAAAAACAAACCCAGGCCCTAATTAGGGTGTGCAAGCCCCACTCCATGGGCAGTGGCCTGTCTGCTACGCACACAACCCGCCTCCCCCATGGGCTGTGGCCTGTGTGCGAAGCACACAATCTGCCTCCCTTTGGGGCGCGGCTTGTGTGCAGAGCACACAGTCCGCCTCCCCTGGGGCTGGGCGGTGGTGGGGCTGGCTTCCCCTGCCTCCCCACAACAACCAAAAACAACATTTTTATATTTATATTCATATAAAAACAAAATAAAACCCAACTTCCTCCCCTGTTGCACAAAATTAATCAAAAATTTTCTTTGTAAGAAATTTAAAAGAAAAACATTTCCCATAATTAATAAACCTAATATGGTTATAAGATATACTTGTGTATATTTATAACTATACACCAAAATATCCATTTTTAGACAAATTGTGCAAATGCACAACAAAATTTTGCAATAAAACAAGAAATTTGTCAGCACAACAACATGGTTTAAATTTAAGTTTGACAAACAAATTTCTTTTGGTTTTCTTTCTATTTTCCATTGTGTGATTCTTGTTTTGTTTTGTTTTCCAAAATTTCAACAAAGTTTAAAAGTTTTGAACCAATTGACATGGGTTTTCCATTGAAACTCAAATAGCATAACTAGATTTAACTCTTTTCAAAATGAAACAAAAAAAAACAAAGAAGAACCTGATTTTTCCTCCAAAGCTTGAAGAACTCCAAAATGGTGCTTTTAAATCCTGTTTTTGATTCCATCTCAATCAAGGAATCCACTTTGCTTCTTCAAATTTTCAAGAACCAAATCCAAAACAAAGCCACAACTAATCTTTTTTTCTCCCCCCATTCAAAAATTGAAAATTCTATGAAATAACAAATGCTCAAAAAATAGAGTTTCCCCCATTTTGGTCAAACCCCTAAAACTATCACACCCACTAGATTCATTGCAAAATTGTAGATATTTCCTTTATTTTACAATTTAAAAAAAAATTGCTTTCCAAAAGGAATTTCATGAATTTAAAAAATTTCTTTTACAAAAAGAATTCAAAATTTTGTAAATAAATTATTTTACATATTAATTTTCAAAAAGAGGAATGTAAAACATGATTTTTTATTTTTATTTTAATTTAAATATAAATATTCAAACATGCCAAAACAACTAACTTAAATCATTTTATCCCCATTAATCTAATTAGTCAATAAAATAAATCTAATCCAAGATTATATTATTTTATTAATTAAATTAAATTAATCAATAAATAACTACTTTTCCAACATTACAAATAGATACAATCAATCATCATTTTTAACTTCAAAAGCCATTTAATAACCTTTAACTTGCAATTTAAACAAAAAGCCAAGGTGAAAAAGGACAATGTAAAATAACTGAACCCGACTACAAACCAATGACACACTATGACTAGGGTGACAACTTGGCATAGAAAACCTAGCTACTATCTCCCAATCGAATACCGTTGGCCAATGGACACACTCAAACCTGTGAACCAAGTGGATTCGATGTCATATACCTATCAACCTGTGAACAAAGAGTATATCGAACGTACATATATATGATATAATATGGTCAAGCACACAGTGAAGAGGAAATCTCAGAATCGTAGGGCACTCACAAGCGAGTGGTACAATCCTGTCCCCTTCACCAATACAAAATTTCTAACTGACGCATCTAACATCATTCATATAATAAAAACATAAGGAATTTTTAATTAAATAATGGCTACGCTAATTCAAAACATGCCATAATGATAACATCAGAGTGAAATTCCATCACATCAAAATATAATGTTTACATCACTTAACCATTAGTGGTCAAAAGCAACCAAGTATCAAAGTCAAAGCATAGTAGAACAAAGCATTACAAAGAAAACACTGTCGATCAAAATATCCAAAATGGAGGGATGTTACACAACGCATAAGTTAGTTGAGTATGCCAATATTTGTTATGTTTACTTACTGTTTTCACAGAATTTGCTCAAGAGTCTTGTTAGTTAATTCCACTTGTTTGTTTTATTGTGGGTAATATGGCATCAAAAAATGATGTTGAATATGAAAGGTTTCCAAGAATTTCTTCACATCATCATTCTTAAATGGATTTCCATTATCCGAAATCAATTCAGAAGGGAGACCAAAGAGAGAAATAGTGTGTTCCAATATCAAATGATATATTACATCAGCTATCATGGAATGAAAAGGAATAACTTCTACCCATTTTGTAAAATAATTAGTTGTGGTAATAATAAATGTATGTCTAGTGGAAGAAAGTGGTGATTTTTTCAATTAAGATCCAAACCCCAAACCAAGAATAGCCAAATAGGAAATTGGGCACAAAGCTTGAAATCATAAGCATGAATTAAATTGTATTGTTCTTGAAATTTATGACATTTCTTAATGTATGTAAAACAATCTTGTTCCATGTGAATCCAATAGTATCTTATACAACCTAATTTTTGAACTAACGATCTTCCTCTAAAATGTCCCCCACAAGCACCTACATGAGCTTCATCAAGTGCTATAGTGATTTTAGATTGTTTCAGACATATAAGTAAAAGACCATTAAATGATATTCTATATAACACGTCTGCAAGGATTATGTACTTAGATGCAATTTATCGAAGATGAGCTCGAGTGTTCTTAGTTGTAGGCTTAGGAAAGGTACCTTCTTTTAAATAATTAAATATTATTGTTGTCAATATCGGTTAATAGCACTTCTTTTCTTTTATCATCTATCAATGGTTTAGGGATCATTTGAACTATAAATGTGAAATCAACAAAAGCATCTTTAGGAGACACAAGGAAAGTGACACTTTCCATTGCATCTGCATGTTGATTATCCTTTTGTAGTAAGTTTTCAATCATATATGATTCAAATTTATCTAATAATGTCATCATGAGGTCTTTATATTGAATTATCTTACCATGCTTTTCTTGAAATGAACCATTTATTTACTTAATAACTAGTAGGGAATCACCAAATATAGAGATCTGTTGCACACCTAATGCTATTGTTTTATGTATACCAATGATTAAAGCTTCATACTCTATAGTATTATTTGTACACAGTAAGTTTAATCAAAAAGATAAGGGAATAGGCTTACCCTAAGGAGGAATTACTATAGCCCCTGCCCTAGAGCCAATTCGACACTTAGAACTGTCAAAGTACAATTCCCATGTTTCTTTTTCTTTCTAAATAGTCAACACATTCTCATCAAGGAATGAGTCTATATTAGGTAATGCTAAGGGAGAGATAGAATCAACTAATTTTTCGGTCAAGGATTGTCCTTTGATTTCTTTTTGAGAGAAAAAATTAAGATCAAACTCAATTAACAACATAATCCACTTAGCTAAGCATCTCAATAGGTCTATTTCAGCAAAAAAAGTGTTTTAAAGGATCGAACTTCGTCATCACATGATTTTTTGCATTTAACAAGTGGTGTCTCAATTTACTAGTAGCAAATACAAGAGCTAATTTTTTTTTTCTATCATTGTATATCATTTCTTGTAATCAATCAAGGTTCAACTAATGTAATAAAAAGGATGTTCTCTACCACTATCATCTTGTTGAGTCAACAATGTTGCAAGAGCATGGGTTGATGTTGTTGTATAAAGGATAAATGATTTGTCTTGCTTAGCAGGTTGTAAAATAGATGGAGTAGCAAGATAATCTTTCAAACTCTCAAAGGCCTATTTACAATCCTCATTCCAATTAAATTGAATCTCTTTCTTAAGGAGTTGTGTAAAGGATAATGTTTGGTTTGTTAAGGATACTACAAAATGATGGATAGCTTGAATTGTTCCTTGTAAAGTATGCAATTGATAAAAATTTTTAGGAGGTGGCATGTTAATGATAGCATCAATTTTCTTTGTGTCCACCTCAATATCTATGTGAGATACTATAAAACATAAAAAAAAATCCACTATCTAAGTGAAAGACACACTTTTTTAGATTCAATCTCATGTTATCTTTTTGAATTCTTTCAAATATTTTATGAAGGATATTCATTTTTTCTTGTCGAGTTAAATATTTGGCTAGAATATCATCAACATAATCTTCCAAAATCTAGTGTATGTAATCATGAAATATCAATGTCATAGCTCTTTGATATTTTGTGCCAACATTTTTTAATCCAAAAGGAATAATTACCCAACAAAATGCTCCCCAAGCTATAGTAAATGATATCTTGTATTGATCTTGAGGATTGATAAATATTTTATTATATCCCAAAAATCCATCCATGAATGACATCAAAGCATGTCCCATAGTCAAATCTACTATCATATCAATATTAGGAAGGGGGAAATCATTTTTTAAAGATGTTTTATTCAAATCATGAAAGTGCATACACATCCTAATATGAATATCAAGTTTTGTGAATGCAAAAATGTTCAATATATAAGGAGAATAATCGATAGGTCATATAAAACTAGCTTCAAGAAGTTTTTCAATCTTAGCCTTAAACAATAAAGCTATTTGTAGTGATGGAAACAATATCATTTTTCCTTACTTGATTTTGGGAATAATTGTCATTGAATTAACCTAATCTTCCCTAGGTTTAATGTTGTAATGTGTTGTAACAAATTCACATCAATCTTGGGCCCCTTTTTAATAAAATGTACTTAACTTGTACCCTATTTATGGTGTTCTAAAGCGTTGTAAAAAAATTTCACACTTATCTAGGGTCCTTGTAATTAATTGTGGTTAATTAGAGTTAATTAGCCCCTTTAATTTAAATTTAGGCCTTATTTGTGACACCTTTCAAGGATCCATCCTGACACCCATAATTCAAATTGTAAAAAAAATAATTGGGAAAATTTGAGGTCCTAGAAATTGGTGCTAGGACCCAATCGCCCTAGCTGGTGAATGGGTCCTCCCTCTATAAGACCCCCCTTTCTTTGTATATTCTACATTGGTTTTTAATGTTCTTTCACGCCTCAAAGGAATGGTCCTAGAAACTTTTTCCATGACCCATTCACCCTAGGTGGTGAATGGGTCCTCCCTTAACGAGGACCCCCTTTTCAAATTTCATTTTGGTTGGATTTTAATAGCATTCATTTCAAGATCTGGTGTTAGCTTGAATTGTTTGAATTTCAGGGCTAATCTCTTGATTTAGTATAAATAAGGGGTTAATTCACATTGTTTCCCCTAACAAGATCTAGCAAGTTCAAGTTATGATAAGAGTACATTCACAAGAACATTATAGATCATTCCAAGAGCACTTTCAAAGGAATTTCAAGAAATATTATCAATAGTTTTTGCAGCAATTCAAGATCATTTCATCATGTCAAGGGTTTAGTGCATTCATGCATGTTGTTGAGCTAAGATAGTTGATGTAGAATTGATGATCTACTTGCAAGCCTTGTTACACATCTTATTTGAGATCAAGGTCTACATTCTTCGTGCCCACTTCATGTTAGATTGTAGATTTAAACTACAAGACAACTTCCAAGGTATCAACATTGCATCATTTCATGTTCATGCTTCAATTTCATTATTTCATCATTTGGTTTAATTACCTACAAGGGGTTTGACTTAGGAAAATACCCATTCACTAACAATCTCTATAAGAGTGATTTTGTACCCCATGTGCAAGTCCCCTTTTTTTCCTTCTCTACTTTAGAAAACCAAGTTTGGAGGCTTAATTCCACCTAAGCCCACTGCTTTTGTCACAATTGGCACCTATTTTGAGCATCGGTGGAGGCATTTCTGTCAGGGATGCCCGTGCAACACGTAGATGTCCGCATAGTGCACTTATTTCCCTGGTAGATTCCTCTAGTTGAACCTATAGAAGCATTTCACTTCTCATTGGGAGTCAAGTTGTAATGCCCCTTTCGGCCAACCAACCTGAATATGGTCATTTTTCTTCATCTCCTCTTCAAATTCACTCCTTGAAAAATCATTTCAACTTCTTGATATCCTCTAATCATTCAGTTGAACTTCTTCACTCCATTCACAAGCTCCCTCTCACACTTTTGCATCCACTCCAAGCATTCTAGCAAAATTCTTGCACCTCATTGCAACAAATACAACACTCCATCACTTTGGTAGAGCAAGTTAGGGACAAACAACATTGCAGTAGAGGCTCGAGTACTCTCATTTTCTCCCCCAAGCAGCCTTGAGTGCTCTTGGTGGAGGTTGTAAGCTCCATTTTTCCTCTCCTCTATCACTTGGTTGAGTTAGAACTTTACTATTTTGTAGTGCTTTTGTGCTATTCACTACATTATTTTCTTTATCTCACTTTCTTGGCTATCTATGGAGGTGGAAACACCTAAACAGGGGTCTAATTAAGGTAGAACCTTATACAGCCACCCAACATTTTCCTCTTTCTATGTGTGGGAGTACATCCTTTCAAGAAGCTAGCTAGCGAATAGGTTCTTCTACGAAATCATCTTCATCAACATAGATTTGGTATATTTACTTTATCACCTTCACTTGTACTTTTTGTATTTCATAGTGTTGTTTTTTTCTTTTAGAAGTCACTAGCTAGGCTATAGGTAGCTTAGTTTCTGATAGTTCACGTTATACTTTTGGTCCTCTGGTTGTATGGATGCCAGCACACCTGAGAGATGCTAGTGCATCACGTTGTCATCCTGGAATTATGATTTCATCCTTGGGTAGAGAGTTATCCAGAATAGAGTGTTGAGCTCAAAAACTAGCTTTCCTAGCCTCATTTTGAATCTCGGGATTGTAGAGTGGCTGCAAGACTTTATAGTCCCCATCATTCTCACCCTCATATTCTAACACCCCATTTAGCTGAGGTAAGCTAGGGAATCCTTCCGCATCTTGGCCCTCCATGACCTAGGGCCTTGCGCATGGAGGTCCCCCTCTCTTACATTTTTGGTGAACTTGACGTGAACCAATGGTTGTTCATCCATTGGTGTTGATACCTCTCCCGTGTACTTCATGACTATCATGTTCTTGAGTGTTGTGAAGGTTTATAAGCATCACAACTCAGTCCATAACTTATGGGTATATCATTAGGAGAAGCATATGACACCTCCCAATGGAAAGGACAAAGGTCTCTATTGGTATATTCTTAGGAATTTTCTCTGGTCTTTCCATTAGTGTGGTCATGCAGGAGCAGTTGTCAAGGAACGAGATGGGATTCTTTGATGAGACCAATCACGTTCCCACTCCCCCTATGTCTCCTACACCATCGTTAGTAGACAAGTATGAATCCATTCAAATTCTTACAAAGTATGTCTCTGCCCTCGCTAAAGGGTTGGGTGACTTAGAGAATCACTTGGAAAGAAACCCAAAGATGGCTAGAGCCACTCAAGTTTTTAGTGAGTTAAGACATATGATGGGTAAAGATCAAATAGGTATATAACTTCTAACTAGCCTCCTTAGTCTCGCTGAAGTGTGCACTCCTTCGAACAATCCTAGATTTGCACAAGGAGTCACCTTCAAAGAGTGTGAAAGATAGTTAGGAGTATTGATGCCTCCCACATTCATTTACATGGTTGACACAGTCCCATCTATCAATATCCCTTCTCTCTCCAAACAACCTAAAATTATTAAAGTAAATAGGGTCCCCTTAGGCTTTAGCTTCACCCCCCTATCACCTCTAATGATGGAGGTTTTGGCGAGATGAGTGGTGGGGACTTTGGTTGTGGTGGTGGATTCAGTAGCAAAGGTGGTGCTGGTGGAGGTAGCTCTAATGGAGGTCATGGTGGTGGCTTAGGTGGAGGCCCTATTGGTGGTTGTGGCTCTCATAGTGGTTCTGGCGGAGGTCACACTGGTGGCAGTTCTGGATGTGGCTTTGCTGATGGTTCTGGAGGAGGTTCCTTTGGCCCTCTATCTTCAAATGACCCCATTTTGAACACTCTTCTTTAGAATATGGGTAAGATGCAAAGCCAGTTAGGGAGTCTTTTCCAAGCCTCTACATAGCCTATCTTCCAGCCCTTCTTCCGACATAGTCCATTGTTGGTTGTGATCTTAAATACTCCCTTCCTCCAAGGAATGGAGATCCCTAAATTTGAAAAGTATGGTAGTAAAGGTGATCCATAGACACACATGTCTGCCTTTAACACCCTGTGCACATATTTCTTCCATCATGATGTGTTGATGGCTAAACTATTTCCTCGATCTCTCAAGGACATAGTGCTTGAGTGGTATTGGTCCTTGCTTGATAACTCCATTTTCTTGTTTGACCAACTTGTAAATCAATTCCTTAGAAAATTTCAAGCAAACATCAGGCCAAAGATGACCTTTTAAATCTTGTCTGATGTAAACAAGGAGATAATGAAAAAATCACTGATTTCATAGCATGCTACCAAGCGCTTCTTTCAAAAATCTCATATT
>VDFB02340826.1:0-29138 GCA_007258455.2 Sequoia sempervirens
CGTAATTTTTTGGACAACCAATGTCACTAGAATTATTTTGATTCTCAAGATCACCATGAAGTGTGAGAGAAGTGCATACGCATTTGAATAACACAAATTGCAAAAAAAAAATCACAAGACAATGAAAGCACAAGTTTGTTTTAAGCCTCAAAGAAATGTTGAGTTCTTTTTGGAGCACCAATTGAAAATGAAGTTGCCTTGTTCAATTTTAAGCCCAAAATAAAATGATGATGTGAAGGTCCAAATTTATCCAACTTTGAGTGTTCATTTTAAACCCAATTGAAATCTAGTGTGTTCCCTAAAGTAGAAAGTAGAAATCATTAAATTGGGTTATAATTGCCCCAAAGCATCAAACGCTTATTACAATTATAGAATTTAAGATAGAAAATAATTTCTTCACTTTCACTCCATATCTTTAAAACTTGCAAAACCCTAATAGCCTAACAACCAAAACATAATCAGACATGCATCAGTGGTCAAATAAATCCAAGAAATTAAATCACATGTCAAAAACACAAGCGTAAAATTTCTTACCCTGGCTAGGCATCGCTAAAAATGATAGTGTCATAGTTTGAAGTATGGGCATCACTCTGGTGGAAACAGGCGTCACTCTGTAGTAGAAATAGTGAGCACGATAGCATCGGTATTTTGCTTGGCGTCGCTACTCACAGTAGCGTCATAGTTTGAAATTTGAAAGCATCAAACTGGTGGATTTGAGCATCGCCATTTAAACTTTTCAATACCTCCAGAATATGCGTGACCATATTTAAATCAACATCGGAGCATTAATTCAGCGTCAAGATTTCAAATTGTTAGGGCATCGCTATTTCTAGTTTGGGCGTTGCAAGGTCCTACAAAATAGCATAAAATGGAATTCAAGCTAAAAAATGGTTAGATTAATAGTTTTCCCTCCTTTTCGTGCTAGAATGTGAGATGAGGGAATGTTAGTGAGGGTCGATTATAGTTGACTCATGATGAATCAAAGCATAACTTTTCCAAACAAACCTACATCTACAAACAAGATCATTCAAATTGGAAAATTAAACTAAGCATTTAAATGAAAATGAAAGCTACAAACTACACAAAAATAGTTAAATTCCCAATCTAACCCATTTGAAACTTATCCTGTTTTGGAGTTGGTGTCATGTTGATGTGAAACGATGACCCTTTCCTAATCTCGTGATCAGTGAGTCTATTTCAGTCGATTTTGTGGAAGAGAATCGATTAAACCATTATGATTAATGTATGAAAACCTAGTTTATGCTAAAAATGAACATGATGCATGTTGGTGTAATTAATTAATTAATTAATTATTACACTAGCATAAGTTAACTTAGGTCTTGCATTTAATCATTTAGTCCTAGGTTGCAATCATTTAATAAATGAGATAATATTCCCTTCCTAGTTTATGGGATAAGATTCCTTCTAGAACTTATCTCATCATTTAATGATCATCACCATAGGGTTCACATGTTGTCACATGTTGTTTGATCTAGACACTTGGCAACATCTCATGCATATTAGGTTTTACCTCTTTCCTATATAATCGGGCATCTTGTTCATTTGTAATATATCATATCAATATCATATCATATCAGATCAATCATATTATCAATAGAATCTTTAATCAGCATTCCATTGTTGCAACACTTCTCTTTGTGGTTGATTATCTTTCATGGCTAAAGTCCTTCATTGAAGATTCTGGAGCTTCAGGGGCTGTGCAATCCATCATCTCAACATGGTATCAGAGCTAGTCCATTGAAACATCAACCCTAGATCTAGGAAGTTTGGAGTGCAAGATTCAAGCAGACTTGGAGTTTTATGTTGCAGGCTAGTTGGCTCTACCCGGGAGCTAAGCTGATTTCTGGTGCAGATTAGGCTCTCTCCGACCTCTCCATTGCGTCCAGAAGGCCTCAAAACCCATAGATCGCCTGTTCATTCATCAAAATCATAGACATATCATCCAGGAGCCAATCGAGGTATAATCTAGGGTTTGCAATTTTTTGTACAAATCCATACAATTTTGCAGGAAAAAATCTTCCCTTTCAGGCCTCCATCAAGGCAAAAAAAATTTAGAAAAATAAAAAAAATATTTGGCTATTTTTCGGGCATTTTTTTCTATAGTATTGGCAAAAATTTATTTTTTTGCGGGCGACCTGCAATTAAATTGGTCGTCGGCATAATTATATTTTCGGAGGCTATAGTTTTCCCCTGTCGGTATTTCATTCGGCATTTGTTTTTTGATTTTTTGAATTGCAAATTATTTGCAATATTCAAAAAATCTATACACTGTCGGCATCAGTCTACAGTCCGCATGTTGGTCGGCCCTGTCCCATCAGCCGACATCACCAGGCATCACCCGCAGACTTGTCGGCCCGTTCCTCCCGCCGACCATTGACTTCCGTCACCGGCCACCGCCCATTCAGCTCTCTGTTTGGCATCCAGTCTCTAGCTACCGACTGTCTGTAGGGCTTTCGTCGATAGCCTAGCCCCCACCCCGGTCCTATCCGTGACTGAGGGCCCCTCTATCCCGAGCGGTGACTTCTCCCACCAGCAGCGCCACCACCTATCGCCGCCGAAGAGCCGCTCCGCCGCCACCATATTCGGTGGCAGGTTTTTTTAAACTGCCAGCTTGCCTTGCAGTCATATGAGCGACCGAGGGCCGAAATTTTTTGCCCTAGGGTGCTACATTCTTGCACCTAGTTAGCCAGTCCATATCCAATAAGGAAAAATTCTTCCGGAGGCCGTATCTTCCACATACGATATCAAAAATTCACACACGATATACCATTGGAAAGCTATTGAAGTCTACTTTTCAGTGGTGCACTCTATTTTTCAAGATTCTACTATCATTAAATATTCAAGTCAACTGAAGTCAACCATCCATTCTGGACTCAAAAGTGCATATCTTCACATCAGATTGTCGGATTTCAGAGATTCCAGTGGCATTCGAGAGATATTTTAGTGCATTTTTTATCAGTCCAATCACCTTCTTTGGTTTCAGCTCCAGGTATCCTTTTTTTTGGTTTTTTGATTCTTGAGACATCCTAAAGATTGAAGAAGAATTTCTTGATCTCGAAGGCATATCTATGTGGAAGTCTTTATTTTCTGTTGAAGGTCAGTGTCTTTGATTTTTGTGGAGAAATTTTGTTATGGGGCTTGCATATTATTCTCCTTTGGCTATGTTGCATAAGGGTAACTATCAGCAATGGCGAGATGGGATCTGCCACCATCTTCAGTCACTTGATCTATTGCCTCATCTGTATGGTATAGTTTCTCATCCAAGTGAAGGTATTCATGAATTTGTTTGGAGTTACAGCAGGTACACTATTTTAGAAATCATTGTGATGCAAGTTGATTGTGATGTTTTGAGATCTATTGATCATTGTGATTGTCCTCACATTCTTTGGACTAAGCTTTGGGAGATCTATGGAGATTCAGATACTCCACCATTCCCCGATGGTCATGATTCAGAATATCATGCTTCAAATCAAGTTCCCCATCATGATATTGTTATGCAGGAGGTTGATTGCCTTGATCTTTCCAAAGAGGTTGACAATGTTCCTTTCAGTGCTTCTTCTTCATCAGAGATAGTTGGTATCCCTTCACATTTAGTAATTCCTTGTCCAGAATCATTGATTGAGGCTTCCACCATCATCTCTATCCATCAGGACACATTCTGTTTTTCAGACTTGACTTCACAGGATGGCTTTGTTTCAGGTATCACTGCCTTGGCCATTTCTATAGGTTTGGAGGAAATTCTTGAGGGGATATCACTCCTCTATTCAGATTTCGCTTTGGATATTTGTTTTGAGTCTCCTCATTCTTTTGTCTCAACCTTGATTGGGAATTCAGAGACCATCCTAGAGGCACTTGGTTTCTCTTCAGCGATTTCATATTTGAGACTTCTTCCTTATCATTTTATTCAGGATTTGAGGTTTCTTCAATATCTACCATTGGATTTTCTTCAGATTTCTTTCAGTGGTTTTGAGGACACTTCATTCAGGGGGGGCTATCAAGTCTCCATCGCATCCATCATATCCATTCTATCTTTGTCTTTGGATATTGTTCAGCATCAGTTTCTGCATCATCTTGGTTTGTCACCCTCTTCATTATTTGGGACTATGGCATTTTCATCATCAGGCAAGGAGACATTTGAGCAGCGTTCAGAGACACCATCAGTATACATCCTTCCTTCCTTTAATTCTTATCCAGAATGGGAAGTATCTCTGCACTTGCAGTTGGTTTTGTTTCTTCCGAAAGGGAGACAAGTTGTTTGTCGGCATTGGATCTTGTTTTGTCTTCAGACACTTACCTTTCTTGCAGGTGATCACATCTTCTAGGGGGGGTTATATAGTCTCTCTATTGTATCCATGTGGCAGATGGTGTACTTGGGGGGTATTTGGGAGTCCTCCTTCCTTCCCATTCTCACTTTTTCATCTCCTTTTTGGAGAGGGGTTTTGTTCCTACTGGGTTTTCCCCTTTTCTCCGGTTGTGAGAGATTTTCTGTATCTTCATGTACATGGGTACCTAACATGGCCTCATAGTCGGGACCCATCATCATCTTGCATAATCATTGCATTTTCCTCCCTAAGTTACACTTATGGGGGGGTTTTGGTGTAATTAATTAATTAATTATTACACTAGCATAAGTTAACTTAGGTCTTGCATTTAATCATTAAGTCCTAGGTTGCAATCATTCAATAAATGAGATAATATTCCCTTTCTAGTTTGTGGGATAAGATTCCTTCTAGAACTTATCTCATCATTTAATGATCATCACCATAGGGTTCACATGTTGTCACATGTTGTTTGATCTAGACACTTGGCAACATCTCATGCATATTACGTTTTACCTCTTGCCTATATAATCGGGCATCTTATTCATTTGTAATATATCATATCAATATCATATCATATCAGATCAATCATATTATCAATATAATCTTTAATCAGCATTCCATTGTTGCAACACTTCTCTTTGTGGTTGATTATCTTTCATGGCTAAAGTCCTTCATTGAAGATTCTGGAGCTTCAGGGGCTGTGCAATCCATCATCTCAATAATGCAAGCTAAGTTACGATGATTTTATGCTATTTCTAAGCTAAAGCTATGCTAAAAGATGAAAAACCCTAATTTATAAACAAGCTAAGATGGATGCATGGTGTGAACCTAAGAATTTTATCCTACTCTAATGTGCAAAATACCTAAAAATGCAAGTGATAAAAGACTAAGGACACTTCAAGATTAGCCAAAAGAGTGATAAACAATAAGGAAAATGGACAAAATAAGACACAAATGATTTCACCTTCCTTGCTGTTGATTTCTCCTTGATTGGCCCTTGCTTGGGATGATTTGTGTGCTCCTTAGATGATTTCTTGAATGACTAAATAAAAGATTAGATGTGCAAAATGATTAAAATTGATAACTAGATGGTGGTAGATGATTGAAAATGCAAATTAGCAGCATGTAGTTATGAAAATACCAAGTGTTGAAAATGCCCTTAAGGAGGGGGTACTTATAGGAGAATTTGAATTCTTTAGAGAATTCAACGATCAAGATGCATCCAACAAGGCCAAGATGAAGGGCTATGGTGGGTTGAGAACCCACAAGCCCTCACATCTTGACATGTGGAGGGTGAAGTGGACAAGGGGATATGAGGTGTAAGTGAGGTGTCAAGAAGGTACATGAGGTGGAAAAGGACATGCACCTTGGGGAGTGAGGAGATTTCCTTAAAAAGGGATTTCTTGTCCCTAAGTGGGATTCAAAGAGACATTTGAGGAATTTTGGAATTCCTCAAAAATCTACATGGGAAAAGGAAAGGTGGTTGGGGATATGAATGTGAATTAAAAATTCACATTCCTAGGATGATCTAGAGGGTAAAAGGTGGGCTCAAAAAGGTGGGACTTGGTCACATGTGGAGATTGTGACAAGTCCAAGGTTCTAGAAGCCTTGGAAGAATGGAATGTGAATTAAAAATTCACATATAAAGGAGGGGAATCTAGGACAAATAAATGTGAATTAAAAATTCACATGGGAAAGGGGGTTAATGTCCAAAAAGGAATAATGGAAGAATTGACCAAAAAGTGGTGTTAAATTTAGCTAATGACCTTGGTTAAGGTTGTGCAAACATTGGATTAAGCTAATTAATGCAAGACTAGAGGCAAGTGGCAAATGTAGGAGGATGTGACATTAATCTCTGATTAAGAGAATGCACATCATAATCATGACTTAATTAAATTAATTCAGATTAGAGTAAGGTTATGGAGGATGTGACAAGGAGAGAGAGTGAGGAATTTTAAATTGATTTTAAATCAAAAGGGGGAAAATGACTAAATTAAATAAATTAGCGTATTAATTTAATTTAGAGAGGAATAAGGTGAAAGACAAAGTATTAATTATTAAATTAAGTACTTTACCGATGTGAGAAAAAAGGTGTAATATTAATTTAATAAATTAATATTAACACGATAAACAAAAAGACATTAAATTTGACCATATGGAAGTGATTAAATTTAGATGTCTACATTTTGCCCCTCTTCGAAATATTGTTAGGGTAAAAGTGTTTCGAAGAAAAATGAAATGCGAATAAGGAAAGAGGTGACAGATGGAGATGCCCCTAGCGTGGAAGAGGTTAATGATGCCCCAATGACCAGGCTGAAGGAATGGAGGAATGGAAAGAGGGTATGCCCCCTCGAGAGGGCGAGCGGGGAGGAAAAAGGTGGCCCCAGGCAACCTCGCGATAGGAAGAAAAGAAGGACACCATTGGATAGAGCTCAAAAAATTAAGCAATTTTGGATTTTGAACGGACCTGATCCGACGCACGGTTTGCAAATGGCGGCCCCGGGAAGTTAGGGATTAGTTGGAGGAATAAAAGGTTAAATAAAAGGTAAAAAAAATACCTTTTGAGAGGAGGGGGTTAAAAAGGTAATTTTAAAAATTACCTTGGTCATTTTCACTGTAGCAGTTGAGAGAAAGAGGGGAGAGGAGTGAAAACCGACGAGGAGACACTATGCCGACGGACAATGACACTGCGATCGTGCACCGGGCGGACAGGGTACGAGCATTGTACAGCGGGGGCGCAAGCAAAGAGCAGGTGAGTCGCAAGAAAACCCTCAGATTTAATTTACGCACTTTTTACGTAAAAAAGTAAAATTTGAAAACATGGGTTTTGTCGAGGGAACAATTTAGAAAAATGGGTCTAATTTAGTTTACTGAGAAAAAGTCTAAAAGGGGCCGGAAATCGAGGAAGAAGGCGCCCCTGGGCGGGGCGTAGCCACCCCAACCCAGGGCGCCGCCGCCCGGCCTGGGGGCGGTGCCGCCCCGGCGCGGGGCGGTTCTGCCTGGTTGCGGCCGGGCGGTTCTGCCCCGGCGCGGGGCGGTTCCGCCCGTCTGTGGCTTGATTCTAAGCTAAGGCAGAGATGATGGAGAGGATGAGTTAGAGCAGGTGGTTGTGGAGGAGGATGTGATGGATGTAGACAGAGATGTGGCGGAGGAGGATGTTGCAGCAGCAGATGCATTAGCGTTAGTTCCTTATGTACCAGAGGATCCCATTGTGTAGGCGAGGGGGGCAGAGGCGAGAGTACGGATGGCAGAGCGGAGAGTGAAGGCTCTAGAGGCCAAGCTAGCCAGAGTGGAGCGGGAGGCCCTAATAGATTATGATGCCATTACTTTCTAGCTAGCGGGAGTAATGAGGAGAAACAAGTCACCCAGAGGCAGGGAAGTGCTGGCAGAGGATGGAAGTTGTCTAGTATGACACAGGACGCGGCAGGTTGTCCCGGAGGTCGTGGTTTTCTGAGGAGCTAGGGAGAGCAGGGAGATGGCTCATGAGGGGAGTTGGTGTCGAGGGGCGAGTGCACTAGTCAGTGAGGAATCTAGAAGTAGGTTGGGGGCGAGCAGGGGCAATTACATTATTGTGTGGCGCCGAGGTTATAGGGTTAATGTAGGAGAGGAGGCATGGCGATGCATGAGCCACAGGATTATCTCTGAGCCAAGAAGGGCCTTGGCCACGAGGCAGTGCGGAGTTATAGGCAGAGGGATCTGAGGGCAAATTCAGGTGAGAGTGGAGTGGCGTGGGAGAGGCGGACATTGCAGAGAGGGAGAGGTAGAGGCATTAGCGAGGAAGTATAGCGGCTCTCTAGAGAGGATTCAAGGATTCGCGAGGCCACTGAGGAGCTCTCGAGGAGAGGGATAGAATGCTTGATGCTTTCAGTCTGAGAAATTTGAGAAGGAGAGGGATGCAGCAGAGATGCGGATGCAGGCCCTATAGGCAGAGAGGGATGTTGTGATGGCTCATGTTTCGACAGGTCAGGGTGTGGGTGGGATGCCAGGAGCAGATGTGCAAATTGTGGAGAGAGAGAGGGATAGATTCACAGGCGAGGGTTAGGCGCATGACTACGGTTGCTTGAGAGGTATGGGGAGGCCAGAGAGAGAGCTATTCTACAGGGGCAAAGGACGGATATGCGCAAAACATAGAATTCCACGCTTCGGGTTGATTCTTGGAGAGAAAGGATATTAGTATAGAAGCGGAGTTTTGGATAGCTGCATATTACACTGATCTGCGTCAAGCTAGGCTGTTATTATACGAGGTAGACACCTGGAGGGATACCCATTCATCTGATCATTGGGAACCTGAACCACGTGGTTTCAGTGATTCACCAGGTGTTTCACCCGGTAGAGGAGTAGGACCTGAGTCTCCACAGAGATCAGATGTGGGGAGTTCATTTGGGAGGTGACAGGCTACTGATTTTTTGACAGATGCAGGATGTTGTATGTAGGATTTATGGACAGAGATTAGAGATGTTCTATATCTCTGGATTTTTTATTGTATCATGTGATGTATGATGGACATGTGATGGATATTATATTGTTTTGATATGGGACAGTTCTTATTGACACCATGTAGTATATTTCCTTTTATGATGGGTGATTATATGCATGTGTATATGGTATTACATGTGGATGGATGTATTGGTTTATTTATGCTCGTGTTCATGATATGAGATGTTCACATGGATGATTGGCATGCTTATGTTTATTTATACTTATGCGTTAGTTTATTGAGATATTCATGTGGATGATTGGATATATGTACTTATAGAATAAGAATGATTTTATTGATATGTGCCTGGTGGTAGGTTATGTGTACCTATGGGATCTATGATGATTCATATATATGGATGCCTAGTGGACGTATTTGTTATGTATGTATGTGTATGATGGATTTTGTATGAATATTTTATATATGTAGGATGTGATGTATTATGCGTTTAACACTTTGTGATGTAGGTGGTGAAGTATGTATGGACCTAACATGTGATGATGCAGGTGGCGATGGACCTAACACGTAGTGCAAGTGACGATGGATGTATGGCATAGTATTTTTTTAATTTTAGAGGAAGTAACACACGGCCATAAGTGCCAATAAGAACTGACATGATAATGGGAGGTGGATATGTGGTGATTGTGAAGATGGATGTCATTTGGCATCTGTCAAAAATTATCAGTATCCTGAGAAGAAGGGCAAAGAATGAGGGAAAGTATTTGCACAACCAAAACCATAGGGTGAGTGTTAATGCAATGATTGTGAAAAATGCAATCCTAATTCAATTTATCATCTTTGGAGCACTGGTTTTTGCTATAGCATAAGACACGATACACCAAGGTATGGGGGACCGAGGTAGATTAGTGTCTAATGCATGAGACAAACACGCCAGACAAGAAGGCTATCCCAATACCCCAAAGTCTCAAAGAGAGACTTTAGTTGGACCTGGTATTGAGATTACCACAAGCACAAAAGGATGCCCCAACATAACACAAGACCTCTAGGATCTTGGGGGGGTACTATGTGGGACAACCAAGAAGACATAATCAAAGAAAAGATCAAGATATGCCCCTATGTGAACTAATCAAAACACGCCATAATATGATGGATTATGGCGGCCTTGACAAGTGATTATAGGGAGCTCAAATGATAAACAAAAACCAAAAGCATCAAAAGATCGCAATCAATTTCAAATGTCCATTGCCATAGGATCAAGGGGATCGATGGGAGTGATGAGGTCTGTTAGGAAAGATGCATCCTGCTGAGACCTATAATGGATACCAAGTGAAAAGATCAATATGATATAAGATATTCGAAATTGATTAGATTCATTGGTACAAGTGGGGTTTGTTTGTTAAGGACCAGCTAGATAAAGGCATAGCTTGATGACACAACACAAGGGAGACAAGCCACAACCTAAAGACCTAGGGGCTCGGGGGCCGATCAGAGATTGGCCTTGCCTACGTGAAAGCACAGAGCCCTCGTAGTTCAGGGAAAAAGACCATGGAGAAAGCAGAGAGAAGACAATGGTGACCGATGATGGAGGACACAATAGGCGACAAACCAATGCCCCGGGGAGGATCAAATGATCAACCTTGCCTACGTGAAAGTGCAGGGGCAACGTAGTTCGATAAAGTGACGCAACCTAGGTGGAGACCGACATGATGGATGATCATATATGATGACACAGACCGACCAAAAAAGGGAGCGAAAGACATAAGCTCAAAGTGGGATATAAAGAAGCTCAGGATGAGGGATAGGTAAGGTGGGTCGTCCAGTGCTCAATCACCAAATACCAGGTGACCTAGGTTGATGTGGGTGGGGATGATAGTGCAGATGATAAAATAACTAGGATGCCAAGTAGATAATGATTAAGCCCTCTATGGATGACGCCTGTCACAAGGTTTTCACCATCCATACTTATCCAAGGCGCCACCAAGAGGTGGTTTTCACCATAGGATGGATTTATTTATCTTTACTAGTTTTTTTTTTTTTTTTGTTGACCAGGTGGGGTAACCGAGCAGATTTAGGTGTAGAACTTCTTGAGATGCATGATGTTGATAGGCTCTTCAAGGGGTTCTCCTTCAAGAGTAGTCAACCTGTATGCCCCAGATCCATATTTAGCAGCGATGATATAAGGCCCCAACCAATTTGCCTCAAATTTTCCTTTCTTGTCTCGGTCTTGCTGAGTACGTTGGTTCTCTTTAAGGACAAGCTCACCCACCTGGAATTGGTGAGGATGAACCTTCTTGTTGTAGCTATGCTTGAGGCGATTCTGATATGCTTGCAGATGGTCGTAGGCCTTTATTCTTCGTTCATCCAGTAACTCTAGCTGTGCAAGCCGCAGAACACGAGCATCCTCTTCATTTATAAGGTTCTTAAGAGAGATTCTAAATGATGGAAGTTCAACCTCGATTGGTAAGACGGCTTCAGCACCAAACACCAAAGAGTAGGGGGTGGCGCCTGTCGGGGTACGGATGGATGTACGGTATGCCCAGAGGGTGGGATGAATATGAAGGTGCCAATCTCGTCCGGTGTTATTGACCACCTTTTTGAGGATGCGGATGAGGCTTTTGTTGGTCGCTTCTGCCTGACCATTACCCTCGGGGTAATACGACGTTGACCAACGGTGTTGAATATGGAAGGTATCGCAGAGGTGTTTCATAGTTTGGTTTTTAAACGGCTTGCCGTTGTCGGAAACGATGGTGGATGGGATACCATATCTGCAGAGAATATGGTAGACGATGAATTTGGAAATCTGAGTACCAGTGATTTGTGAGAGTGGCATTGCTTCCACCCATTTGGTGAAGTACTGAGTGGCGGTGATGATGAATGTATGGCCGTCGGATGATGGTGGGTGAATCTTGCCAATCAAGTCAAAACCCCATTGAGAAAATGGCCACAGTGCTAGGAGAGGCTGAAGATCTTGTGCTAGAGTGTGGATCAAATCCGCATGTTGTTGACACGGAAGGCATTTCTTCACGAATTCGCAAGCATCATGTTCCAATGTAGGCCAGTAATATCCAGCTCGCAAGATTCTTTTGGCAAGAGCCATACCATTTGAGTGAGCCCCACAAATACCACCATGTACTTCCGTTAGTACCGTTTGGGCCTCAGTCTCATTCAGACATCTCAGGAGGATTCCATCATACCCGCGACGATAAAGTGTATCACCAACGATGATGTATCAGGACGACCGATGGATAAAGGATTTTCGTTGGTTGCGTGTAAGTTCTGGGGATACAGTATTATCACGGAGGTAAGTATATATGTCTTGGTACCATGGGGAGGCGGGACCTACAATATCGCACACCATGTCAGTCTCAGGAACATTATATGCAGGGATTAAAAGTTGTTCGACAAGAAACTCACACTCTGTTCGATCCTTAGGCATGTCAATCAAAGAACCAATAGTGGCCATGGCATCTGCTGCTTTATTCTACACCTGAGGGATTTGGTCAAACTGTATGGAGGTGAAATATTTTTTGAAATCATCTGCCATGCGTTTATAGGGTAACAATTTATCATCCTTTGTGAGGAATTCATCATTAACTTGTCTAATAACCAACAAGGAATCCCCAAAGACTTTCAAATGTCTTATGTGCCACTGTTTTTCAATTCTAAGGCCGGTGAGGAGAGCTTCGTATTCTCCCATATTGTTGGTACATGGAAACGCTATCCTGAATGATTTTGGGATGTAGTCCCCTTGAGGAGTGACTAATAGAATTCCTGCCCCTGATAAATTATGAGTGTATGAGTCATCGAAATATAACGTCCAAGTTGGCACTTGTCACTGTGTAGATTTCTTCATCCAGAAATTCAGTGTCCAAGGGGTGAGCTTCTACCAAGGGTGCTTCAGCCAATTGATCAGCAATAACTTGTCCTTTTATGGCTTTGTGCTCTACATACTCTATGTCAAATTCACTGAGGAGCATGACCCATTTGGCCATGCGGCCGGTTAAAGTGGTTCTAGATAACAGATATTTCAGGGGATCAATTTTAGCAATTAACTTGATCGGGTGACTGAGCATGTAATGGCAGAGTTTCTGTGTACTGAAGACTAGTGCAAGGCATTCTTTTTCCATAGGAGATTAATTTAACTCATAGCCAACTAGTGTTCTGCTGATGTAGTAGATTGCCCTCTCTTTGAATGACTCATCATGTTGAGCCAATAATGCCCCCAGTGCAACTGAAGTAGCAGAGATATAAAGGAGGAGGGGTTTCCCTAGGATAGGCGGCATCAAAATCGGTGGATGAGCCAGATATTCCTTAATTTTATCAAAACCCATTTGACACTGTGGGGTCCATCGGAAGGTGGAATCTTTCTTCAAAAGATGGGTAAATGGCTGACATTTATTGGCGAGCTGCGCTATGAACCGACGGATGGGCTGCATCTTTGCCTGGAGGCTTCTTAACTGCTTTAGATTGCGTGAAGGTGGCATATCTAGAATGGCCTTTACCTTGGCAGGATCAACTTCAATACCTCTGCGAGAGACTATGAAACCCAGCAACTTCCCTGATGTGACCCCGAAGACACACTTTTTCGGATTCAGCCACAATTTATAATGCTCTAACCGCTCAAATATCTTTTTCAGGATGGCGGGATGTTCTGCATGTGTTCTAGATTTCCCTAATAGGTCATCAACATAGTCTTCCATGATGATATGGATGAGATCATGGAAGATGACCGTCATTTCCCTTTGATAGGTTGCCCCCGCATTTTTGAGACCGAAGGGCATAACATTATAACAGAAAGTGCCCCAAGGAGTCGTGAAGGCGGTCTTGTGTTGGTCTTCAGGTGCAATTCGTATCTAATTATAACTGGAGAAGCCGTCCATAAGGGATAACATCTCATGTCCTGCTATTAAGTTGACCAACATATCAATGTTAGGAAGAGGGAAATCGTCTTTTGGGCAAGCTTTATTGAGATCCCTAAAATCCGTGCAGACCCGAATGTCTCCGTTTGGTTTGGCAACCGGAACTATATTGGAGATCCATTCGGAGTAGTCAATTGGTCTAATAAAACCCGCGTCTAGTAACTTCTCCAACTCTTTCTTGACTAACAATGCGACTTGCGGATGCATCTTACGGAGTTTTTGCTTGACAGGTTTGGCGTCTGGGCGAATGTCTAAGTGATGAACCACTAAAGCAGGGTCTAAGCCTGGCATGTCTGAGTATGACCAGGCAAAGTTGATGATTCCTTCTCAGAGTAGCTGCACAAAGATCGGATACTCTTGTTCGGAGAGTGACTTGGCTACATAGGTGATCTTCTGACTTTCAACAGTTCCCAAATTAACTTCTTGCGTTTCTTCAATCAGGATAGATGATCTAGCAGATAGCTGAGTTCCCATAAGGGGAAGATGAGCATCTCCATCTTCCGGTGCCTCTTCGAGGTTTTCACCATCAGATGCGTGCTTTATTTTTACTTTTTCCAGGTCAGGAAGTGCCTTAGGGAGGTTTTCACTAGATGACCTCTTTATTTTTCTTATTTTTACTTTTGCGAATGGAGTGTTCATCCTCCCCCAATCCCATAAGGTTGACATACGTGTCCGCAGACATACTGACAGGTGTGGTATTATGTAGGTCCCAATCAATGAGCTCAGGGTGACGAAGGGATAGGCTAATGGTGCAAACGGATAGGCATTCGAACATGGATGATAAGTCAGTGTGATCGACATCATCGTATGCGTGTATGATGGATTCCTCCTCGGGTATATCTGCCAATGAGCCCTCGTCCATGGTGATACTATTGGAAGTATTAGATGATGTTGCGGGACTTTTCTGTTTGCTTTCATACCCAATGCCTACTTTCCTTGATGACTGTGGTGTATCAATGGGTTGCAATCGCCCTTGTTCCTCTTTACCTAGGCGTCTACCTTGGTAGTGATGTTTTTCCATGAACTTTGTTGGCCAATGATACTTTTCCTGAAAGTATTTCTTTAGAGGAGTTTCGGGTTAAGGCTCTTCTCGTTAAACCCATTGGCTTATGTCTTCCTCTGGTGCATCGATCTTGACACTCGGAGATCTGAAAGTGGTGGTAGGAATGTTTTTACCGCTGAAGGTGATGATCTTGCCTTCCTTTTGTGTAGAATGTGAAGGTTGACCGTACTCATGTGGTGACGATGGCATGGTGGCTACATCTAGAGCTGTATGCATTTCATATTCACCACACCCCTTGTCGATGATCTGGACTTTTGTGAATGTAGGCTCAGTGGTGGAGGATGGAATGGTTTTTGCAGTGGATGATGGATTGGAGGATGATGACTGGGATGCCCCCATTTCAACCCTAGGACAGTAATGTAAATGGGGAAAAGATGCTTCTAGAGCGCGGCAATATTCGAATAGTTGGGGGTCGGCATAGATGGTGACCTCTTTTCCGTTGACTGAGAATTTGAGGCACTGATGGTAGGTGGAGGGTACGGCTTGCATAGCATGGAGCCATGGACGGCCGAGGAGGAGATTATACGGTAAGTCTAGATCAAGGACATGACAGGTACTATATTGGAGAACATGTCCCACTTGGATAGGAAGACTGATTATTCCTTCTAAATTTCTCTTTGCATTGTCATAAGCTTTGATTGTAATGATCTGGTTGCTTAGGTCCGCTTGAGTATACCCTACCTGTTTTATGAATTTCAAAGTACATAAATTGAGGGCAGAGCCATTATCTACCCAGACCCTTTTTATTTTATGGCGAGCGACTATGACTTCGATATGTAGAGGGCGGTTGTGATTGACATCGATGTTTGGCATGTCGTCTTGGCTAAAATGGAGGTGATGAGACAAAGCCAAGTGTCCCACCAAAGCTTGGAATTGTGTGGGGTCGATGTCATTTGGTACATGCGTCTCCTACAAGGCTCTATTGAGGATCTCTTGATGTACTGGGGAAGACTTAAGCAAATCCAAAATGGATATATGAGCGGGGGTCTTCCTTAGGTGATCAAGAATGTTATATTGAGAGTTTACAGGAGTGGGTTGGATGGGTGCAGAGGCTGTAGGGACGGTGATGCGGGCTCGTCGTGCAGTCACAACACATTGAGGGTCTTTGGCTTTAACATGTATCATGGACACTCGGGGTTCCACCTGCTCAATGTAATGAATAACACCTTCATAATTGAAGGGTACATTCTTGTAGTTCACATCATTCGTGCTGTTATTTTGAGGGTTATTGTTAGAGGTGCTAGGGCCTTGGTTATGGTTTGGGAAGGCGTTTTGATAGATTTGTAGTTGAGCATTGGACGATGGAGGTTGACTGGGGTCAATCTTTATATCTCCTCGATCAATGAGATCTTGGACATAATTTTTTAAACCCTGACACTTATTCAAAGAGTGTCCCTTGATTTTATGAAAGTCACAATACTCATTTTCTTTAAACCATGCCGGCTTGGGTTTGGACTCATCGAATGGTTTGGTGACAGGGTATGTGATAGGGTAACTGATTTGTAGTAATTTATTAAAAACAACACTCAAGGGTTCACCCAATTGAGCGTATTGACGTTTGGTATTCCCTTGATTTCTTTGGTTTGACTGTTGAGAGGGACGAGGTGCCCCTTGTGGTATGGATATGGTGTTGGGTATAGACTGCTATTGCGTTTGGGATGCATTAGTGACTTGGACATGTTTGGTGTGTGTTACGTCGTCATTTACCGCATTCTTATTCTTATTCCAGAATCAAGGTTTATCTCCAGATGACCTTTCTTTATCATGACTTTGTATTTTGATGTGTGCTATGGTAATAAGGGCACGTTCAAGGATAGGTCCCTTTTCCACTATCTCGGCGAAAGTGGTGACACAGTGTAATCTAAAGTTGTGGGCCATGTCAGGATGAGAATTTTCCACGAGAAGGGTGACCATGTCTTTTTCTTTCAGAGGATTTTTCATCTGACTCGCTAATGCATTCCACCGTTGGAGGTAGCTGGTAAAGGTTTCCCCATCACGTTGTTTCTCTTTTAGGAGATCTAAGGTGTCCGTATCCTTCCGCAAATTGAAAGAGAAGTAGGATACAAACTTCTCTGATAAGTCTGCAAAATTTTTTATGGACCCCTTTTTGAGGGTCATGAACCAATCTAGGGCATAGCTTGCTAGGCTTCGTGGGAACAAGCGCAAGAGGTAGTTATCACTGTACATGACTTCTTGACACTGGGAATAAAACTCTTGTAAGTGGGCCTTAGGGTCTTTGTCTCCCTTGTATTTGTCAAATTTTGGTATCTCGAAATGTTTAGGAAATGGGATCAATGAGATGGAGGGATCAAACGAATATGGGCATATATCTTCAAATTTGAATGATTGTTTTGTAGTCCCAGCTTGAAGATCTTTAAGTGCGGCTTTGATTTCCAACAAATCCGAGGTAGCTGGTGGTGGGTTGGGGGGATATTGATGATAGAATGATGAGGGATCTTGCTGAAAGTGCGTCGGATTGTTGAAACACAGGTTTGGATGATTGGATGATGACATGGCTTGCTAGTAAGATGGAGGATTTTGTTGATATGGGGGTTGTTGTTGTGGGGCATAATATGAATTTGTTGAATAAAAGTGTGGGGTAGGTTGTTGAGGAGCTTGGATGGGATGTTGCGTGTTGGTTTGTTGGTATGGAGGGTATTGTTGTGAGGGATGGGAGGTCGTATAAAGTGGTTGTTGGGGAAATTGTTGTTGGTTGTGATAGTAGTAGTGTTGGGGAGGTTGTTGTTGTGACGTCAGATGTTGTGTGGACTGAGGTGGAATATTGTGTTGTGGTTGAGCCTTTGGATGCAAAAGGGATGCAAGAAAGGGAGATATGGTCTGGGTAGTAGGTTGAGATGGATTGCCTTGCGATTGGTAGGATGGTTGTTGTGAAGAGGCTAAAGCATTGTGTATAGATTGTTGCAGATGAGATGGCAGAGGTAGTGTAGGCGTGTTTTGTAAAGGGGGTTGTTGGGTACCGCCAGGAATGTTCAGCTGGGGTGTGACTTGTGGAGGTAATTGAGGCGGAATGGTAGATTGGTGAACCTATTGAGGTGGTATGTTGGTGGTCCCAGGAGGTGGAAGTGATGTGGCAAAGGAGGTGCCCCCAATGTTGACTGGAGGTTGGTTGGAAGGAGGGGGTTGCAGAACGTTTTGTGGCATGCCGTAAGCAAAAGGATTATTTGGATCAAGCACTTGAGGTCCACCTATGGCTGAGGTTGAAGCATGTGGGGGATAATTAACCTAATAAAGAATGACATTACCAAATTCAAGTTGATGCCAACCCTCGACTGGAGGAACATTGGAGAAGTATGAACCTTCTGGTGCATTTTGGGACCCTTGGAGCACGTTAGATGGGGCACCCCTATATTTGGACAAGTCAACATTGGAGGGGGGTTTAACACCCTTCTCAATTAAGTGGGCCAAGATTTATTCCCCATGTTTCTCAAGCAAACGGTCAGTCATTTGCACATTGGCGGGATTACTAAAATGTTCCTCAAGTGTTAGTTTAGGTTGATTAACCATACTTTCTTCTCCATGTGGCAAGTTATTCTGATTCTCAGTGTTGGAGTGCGATGAAGTACCATTATGAGGATCATGAGAGATGTTAGTACCCTTGTTAGGGTCTGATGAGGCGTTAATTATGTTTTTGGGATCTTGAGGGTTGTTTGATTAGGCATTTTGAGCTTGTTGGTCGGCCATTTTCTTTTCCTCTGAAGGGGTCTGAATGGGCATGCAAATGTGGGATGAGCAGCTTAACGCCTTTGTCAAATGATTTGATTGTGATTGGATAAGGTGTGATTTGGATGGGATTTGGATTTAGATCAGATTTTGTTGGGATATATTAGATCAGATTGGATTTCGATTGGTTGGATTAGATTTGGATTGGATTGGATTTGGATTGGATTGGATTTTGATTGGATTTGAATTGGATTTGGATTGGATTGGGTTTTGATTGGATTTGAATTGGATTTGGATTGGATTGGGTTTTGATTGGGTTTGAATTGGATTTGGATTGGATTTGATTTGAATTTGGATTGGATTTGATTTGAATTGGATTTTGATTTGGATTGGATTTGGATTTGTATTGGATTTGGATTTGATTTGATTGGGTTTGATTTGGATTGGATTTGGATTTGATTGGGATTTGAATTGGATTTGGATTGGATTTGATTTGAATTTGGATTTGATTTGATTTGAATTGGATTTGGATTTGGATTGGATTTAGATTTGGATTGGATTTGGATTTGATTTGACTGGGTTTGATTTGGATTGGATTTGGATTTGATTGGGTTGAATTTGATTTGAATTGGATTTGGATTGGGTTGGATTGGGTTTGAATTGGATAATTTGATTGGTTTGGATAGATTTAGACTATTGGATGGGTATGGTTGGATGATGAACAATGTGGGGGAGAGACCTTAAGCTTGATCACAGAAAGTTACCCTTAATGACCCTAAAGATTGATTGATTAGGAGAATGATTATGGCACCGAATCCACCTTAAAATAGGAATGGATTGATTGGGCCAAGGATGATAACCTACAACACCGAATTCACATCAAGATGGAAGCGAATTGATTGGGGTTGAAGTTAAAGACTAATAATCAACTTCAAGTGCTATAGCCAATTTGGATAACCACTTTGTAATACAACGTTAGGACGGTTTGGCTATGGGTGGTGTTTGGCGATGTGAATGGTAAAGTTGAGGGTATGGACTTTTGAATGAAAAATTAAGATGAAAAAGGTGGATTAAAGATGATTTGTGGAGAATGAATAGGGATTTATAATGGTTAACGAAGATTTGGAGTGATAGAATGAAAGTTTAAATGGATCAAATAGAGGTTTCAGGAGGCTTAGAATGACAAAACGGATTCTTAGGATGATGAGGTAATGGTTGGGGACGATTAAATGGTGATTTAGAGGCTAAATGAATCCAAATGGGGCAATTTCGGGTGTTCAGGAGGGCGAATCCGCCCTTCTACAGCAAAAATCAGGGGCGTTGACAGCTTTCTATAGCAAATTAGGGCACTTCCGCCTTTCTGCAGCAGAAACAAGGGCACTTCCACCTTTCTGCAGTAGAAACAGGGGCGCTTCCGCCTTTCTGTAGTAGAAATAGAGGCGCTTCCGCCTTTCTGCAGCAAAATGGGGGTGCTTCCGCCTTTCTGCAATGGGACAGAGTTTGGTTTTGATGGTAAAGGCTATGGCAAGGACGCAAAATGATACAGTAAGGCCAAAGTATCAAAGATTTCACAGATTTTTCACAAGAAAACACTTCAAACAAGCACAATCCTATGATTAATATTAAGGGTATGGCAAGGCAAAGTCTTAATCTAGGATGCACAAGGTTTCTAGGGAGTCCTCAATATACTCTCGGTACGTGAGGCACAACCGTGAACACCAGTCCGTCACAAGCGTGAGTCGGGAACCCCAGCGAGATACTGAAAGGCTCGGACCAACTCTTCACGTCTATCTAGGTATCACCCTAGCTTTGACGCTCTGCCAATTACGACGTGACTGGATTGGGGTACAACTTTCATTCTCCCCCCTTTATATACCCCGCCGGTACACGTGGTTGGAATCGTCCCTTGGGGTGATGAAATCCCCAAGTAGGTCCCACTAAAAAGAAGACACTAACCATTTCCAACTACTCCCTAGGCTCACAGGAAGTGCAAGGGGAAAGTGAAAACAAATCAATGCCCCCTTGGGTAACACAAAAATAGATAACCACAGTAAACAATGAAGTTTTATTCCCCCTAATTATACTATATTCCAAAACAATAAAGATAGTTTTCAAAAATCTGATCAAATGTATGGTCCTGCAAGCAAATGTTAGTTGTCTTCTTCTTCGTCCTTGGTCAAATTACGCCACAATATGCTGCAATTCGTTAGCAAAAGATACCAATATACTTGCCAAAACAACGTTAGAGGGTTACTACTTGAAAATAGCAAAAAATGGGAGCAAAAACGAAGCTAAAATGACTGTTTTACCTTCTAAACTGTGCTGTTTTGGGGTGCTTCCGCCCTTCTACAGCAAAAATCGGGGCGCTTCCACCTTTCTACAGCAAAATGGGGGCGCTTCCGCCTTTCTGCAGCAAAATGGGGGCGCTTCCACCTTTCTGCAGCAAAATGTTAGAGGGTGCTTCCGCCTTTCTGCAACAAAAGGTTAGAGGGCGCTTCTGCCTTTCTGCAGCAAAATGTTAGAGGGCGTTTCCGCCTTTCTGTAGTAGGACTTTATCAGATTTTCAAGAAAACAAGAAAGTTGTGCCCCTCCCACTGCAAGAAATGTGTTAGAATAACCTTTTAAATTTATTTCTAATTGCAGCAAACTCGTTAGAAGAAAGTAAAACTTTGAGATGTAGGGCGCTTCCGCCTTTCTGCGGCAAGGCAGAGGGCACTTCCGCCTTTTTGCAGTAGGACAGAGGGTGCTTCCACCTTTCTGCAGCAGAAACAGGGGCGCTTCCGCCTTACTGTAGCAGAAACAGGGGCGCTTCCGCCTTTCTGCGACCTTTTCCTACACAGTTCTTAGCCAAAACAAGGGTTAAATGCAAAAACCCATTTGTTGGTCCCACCAGGCGTGCCAGAAATGTGAACCTAAGAATTTTATCCTACTCTAATGTGCAAAATACCTAAAAATGCAAGTGATAAAAGACTAAAGACACTTCAAGATTAGCCAAAAGAGTGATAAACAATAAGGAAAATAGACAAAATAAGACACAAACGATTTCACCTTCCTTGCTGTTGATTTCTCCTTGATTGGCCCTTGCTTGGGATGATTTGTGTGCTCCTTAGATGATTTCTTGAATGACTAAATGCAAGATTAGATGTGCAAAATGATTAAAATTGATAGCTAGATGGTGGTAGATGATTGAAAATGCAAATTAGCAGCATGTAGTTATGAAAATACCAAGTGTTGAAAATGCCCTTGGGGAGGGGGTACTTATAGGAGAATTTGAATTCTCTGGAGAATTCAACGGTCAAGATGCATCCAACAAGGTCAAGATGAAGGGCTATGGTGGGTTGAGAACCCACAAGCCCTCACATCTTGACATGTAGAGGGTGAAGTGGACAAGGGGATATGAGGTGTAAGTGAGGTGTCAAGAAGGTACATGAGGTGAAAAATGACATGCACCTTAGGGAGTGAAGAGATTTCCTTAAAAAGGGGTTTCTTGTCCCTAAGTGGGAATGAAACAGACATTTGAGAAATTTTGGAATTCCTCAAAAATCTACATGGGAAAAGGAAAGGTGGTTGGGGATATAAATGTGAATTAAAAATTCACATTCCTAGGATGATCTAGAGGGTAAAAGGTGGGCTCCAAAAAGGTGGGACTTGGTCACATGTGGAGATTGTGACAAGTCCAAGGTTCTAGAAGCCTTGGAAGAATGGAATGTGAATTAAAAATTCACATATAAAGGAGTGGAATCTAGGACAAATAAATGTGAATTAAAAATTCACATGGGAAAGGGGGTTAATGTCCAAAAAGGAATAATGGAAGAATTGACCAAAAAGTGGTGTTAAATTTAGCTAATGACCTTGGTTAAGGTTGTGCAAACATTGGATTAAGCTAATTAATGCAAGACTAGAGGCAAGTGGCAAATGTAGGAGGATGTGACATTAATCTCTGATTAAGAGAATGCACATCATAATCATGACTTAATTAAATTAATTCAGATTAGAGTAAGGTTATGGAGGATGTGACAAGGAGAGAGAAAGTGAGGAATTTTAAATTGATTTTAAATCAAAAGGGGGAAAATGACTAAATTAAATAAATTAGCATATTTATTTAATTTAGAGAGGAATAAGGTGAAAGACAAAGTATTAATTATTAAATTAAGTACTTTACCGATGTGAGACAAAAGGTGTAATATTAATTTAATAAATTAATATTAACACGATAAACAAAAATACATTAAATTTGACCGTATGGAAGTGATTAAATTTAGATGTCTACATTTTGCCCCTCTTCGAAATATTGTTAGGGTAACAGTGTTTCAAAGAAAAATGAAATGCGAATAAGGAAATAAGTGATAGATGGAGATGCCCCTAGCGTGGAAGAGGTTAATGATGCCCCAATGACCAGGCTGAAGGAATAGAGGAATGGAAAGAGGGTATGCCCCCTCAAGAGGGCGAGCGGGGAGGAAAAAGGGGGCCCCAGGCGACCTCGCGATAGGAAGAAAAGATGGACACCATTGGATAGAGCTCAAAAAATTAAGCAATTTTGGCTTTTGAACGGAGGTGATCCGACGCACGGTTTGCAAATGGCGGCCCCGGGAAGTTAGGGATTAGTTGGAGGAATAAAAGGTTAAATAAAAGGTAAAAAAAATACCTTTTGAAAGGAGGGGGTTAAAAAGGTAATTTTAAAAATTACCTTGGTCATTTTCACTGTAGCAGTTGAGAGAAAGAGGGGAGAGGAGTGAAAACCGACGAGGAGACACTATGCCGACGGACAATGACACTGCGATTGTGCACCGAGCGGACGGGGTACGTGCATTGTACAACGGGGGCTCAGGCAGAGAGCAGGTGAGTCGCAAGAAAACCCTCATATTTAATTTACGCACTTTTTACGTAAAAAAGTAAAATTTGAAAACATGGGTTTTGTCGGGGGAACAATTTAGAAAAATGGGTCTAATTTAGTTTACTGAGAAAAAGTCTAAAAGGGGTCAAAAATCGAGGAAGAAGGCGCCCCTGGGCGTGAGTCACTCTTAACCCGTATGCCGCCGCTTCTACCATAGTACTGGAGGGCTGTGCTCGCCTCAAATAGGGGTGGTTCCTACCCGCTGCGTCGGCTGCTCGCCTACTGGCTGGCTGCCGTTTCTCGGGCGAGCGGTTCACTCGGCTTCCACGGGCGGCAGCTCCACCCCCAACAAGGGGATGATGGGTGAGAGGATGAGTTAGAGCAGGTGGTTAGGGGAGGAGGATGTGGATGGATGGAAGACAGAGATGGGGGGATATTAGGGTGAAGGAGGAATGGATCCATTGTGGAGGAATGGATGAAATGAGGGGCTGAAGGGGAAGGGAGGTTCTTGGATGGACATGAGTGATGAAGGGAGGAACAAGGAAGGGAAGGGACTGGATCCCGGGACAGTGGGAATGGAAGGGAGAAAGCCCGGGAGATGTCGAGTGGAGCTGACTGGGGTGGAGTAGGTGACCTTAGGTCAAGAAATGAGATCTCGAAGTGGATCTGGACAAGTCAGTGGATGTGGTACATTGTCTTGAATAAAAATGGAGAAGGAGGGAGGCCGTGGAGGAGTGAATGGATAAGTGGAAGATAGGGGTGGACAGGGTGGATGGACAGTGGAAATGGGGGGGGAGGGGTGGATAGTGGATTCAAAGAGCCGCGCAATGTGCCTCCAGAGGGATAGAGATGCAGCAGTGGCTTGGGCACAGGGGGCTGAGAGGGAGAGGGATGCAGCAGAGATGCGGATGCATGCCCTACAGGCAGAGAGGGATGTTGTGATGGCTCATGTTTCGACAGGTCAGGGTGTGGGTGGGATGCCAGGAGCGGACGTGCAGATTGTGGAGAGAGAGAGGGATAGATTACAGGCAGAGTTGGCGCAGCTCCGGTTGGCGCAGGAGGCATGGGAGCAAGAGAGGAGAGCTATTACCAGGGACCGGGACAGATATCGACATGAGCGGAATTTCGCTCGGGTTCAGGTTGTGGAGAGAGAGGATAGTATGAGAGAGGCAGGTTTTTGGATGGCTGCATATTATGACGCAGTTCCTGATCCGGCTTAGCGGAGATTCTGTTATACCAGGCAGACACCTCAGATGCCAGCGCTATCTCAGTCATTGGGGACACGGACACGTGGTTTCAGTGATTCACCAGGTGTTTCACCTGGCAGAGGAGCAGGACCTGAGTCTGTACAGAGATCAGATGTGGGGAGTTCATTTAGGAGGTGACAGGCTACTGATTTTTTGACAGATGCAGGATATTGTATGTAGGATTTATGGATAGAGATTAGAGATGTTCTATATCTCTAGATTTTTTATTGTATCATGTGATATATGATGGACATGTGACGAATATTATATTGTTTTGATATGGGACAGTTCTTATTGACACCATGTAGTATGTTTTTTTTTATAATGGGTGATTATATGCATGTGTATATGGTATTACATGTGGATGGATGTATTGGTTTATTTATGCTCGTGTTCATGATATGAGATGTTCACATGGATGATTGGCATGCTTATGTTTATTTATACTTATGTGTTAGTTTATTGAGATGTTCATGTGGATGATTGGATATATGTACTTATAGAATAAGAATGATTTTATTGATATGTGCCTAGTGGTACGTTATGTGTACCTATGGGATCTATGATGATTCATATATATGGATGCCTAGTGGATGTATTTGTTATGTATGTATATGTGTATGATGGATTTTGTATGAATATTTTATATATGCAGGATGTGATGTATTATGCGTTTAACACTTTGTGATACAGGTGGTGAAGTATGTATGGACCTAACATGTGATGATGCAGGTGGCGATGGACCTAACACGTAGTGCAAGTGACGATGGATGTATGGCATAGTATTTTTGTAATTTTAGAGGAAGTAACACATGGCCATAAGTGCCAATAAGAACTGACATGATAATGGGAGGTGGATATGTGGTGATTGTGAAGATGGATGTCATTTGGCATCTGTCAAAAATTATCAGTATCCTGAGAAGAAGGGCAAAGAATGAGGGAAAGTATTTGCACAACCAAAACCATAGGGTGAGTGTTAATGCAATGATTGTGAAAAATGCAATCCTAATTCAATTTATCATCTTTGGAGCACTAGTTTTTTCTATAGCATAAGACACGATACACCAAGGTATGGGGGACCGAGGTAGATTAGTGTCTAATGCATGAGACAAACATGCCAGACAAGAAGGCTATCCCAATACCCCAAAGTCTCAAAGAGAGACTTTAGTTGGACCTGGTATTGAGATTACCACAAGCACAAAAGGATGCCCCAACATAACACAAGACCTCTAGGATCTTGGGGGGGTACTATGTGGGACAACCAAGAAGACATAATCAAAGAAAAGATCAAGATATGCCCCTATGTGAACTAATCAAAACACGCCATAATATGATGGATTATGGCGGCTTTGACAAGTGATTATAGGGAGCTCAAATGATAAACAAAAACCAAAAGCATCAAAAGATCGCAATCAATTTCAAATGTCCATTGCCATAGGATCAAGGGGATGGATGGGAGTGATGAGGTCTATTAGGAAAGATGCATCCTGCTGAGACCTATAATGGATACCAAGTGAAAAGATCGATATGATATAGGATATTCGAAATTGATTAGATTCATTGGTACAAGTGGGGTTTGTTTGTTAAGGACCAGCTAGATAAAGGCATAGCTTGATGACACAACACAAGGGAGACAAGCCACAACCTAAAGACCTAGGGGCTCGGGGGCCGATCAGAGATTGGCCTTGCCTACGTGAAAGCACAGAGCCCTCGTAGTTCAGGGAAAAAGACCATAGAGAAAGCAGAGAGAAGACAATGGTGACCGATGATGGAGGACACAATAGGCGACAGACCAATGCCCCGGGGGAGGATCAAATGATCAACCTTGCCTACGTGAAAGCGCAGGGGCAACGTAGTTCGATAAAGTGACGCAACCTAGGTGGAGACAGACACGATGGATGATCCTATATGATGACATAGACCGACCGAAAAAGGGAGCGAAAGACATAAGCTCAAAGTGGGATATAAAGAAGCTCAGGATGAGGGATAGGTAAGGTGGGTCTTCCAGTGCTCAATCACCAAATACCAGGTGACCTAGGTTGATGTGGGTGGGGATGATAGTGCAGATGATAAAATAACAAGGATGCCAAGTAGATAATGATTAAGCCCTCTATGGATGACACCTGTCACCAGGTTTTCACCATCCATACTTATCACAGGTGCCACCAAGAGGTGGTTTTCACCATAGGACGGATTTATTTATCTTTACTAGTTTTTCTTTCTTTTTCTTTTTTTGATTTTTTTTTTTTTTGATTTTTGACCAGGTGGGGTAACCGAGCAGATTTAGGCGTAGAAATTCTTGAGATGCATGATGTTGATAGGCTCATCAAGGTGTTCTCCTTCAAGAGTAGTCAACCTGTATGCCCCAGATCCATATTTAGCAGCGATGATATAAGGCCCCAACCAATTTGCCTCAAATTTTCCTTTCTTGTCTCGGTCTTGCTAAGTACGTTGGTTCTCTTTAAGGATAAGCTTGCCCACCTGGAATTGGTGAGGACGAACCTTCTTGTTGTAGCTACGGTTGAGGCGATTCTGATATGCTTGCAGATGGTCGTAGGCCTTTATTCTTCGTTCGTCCAGTAAATCTAGCTGTGCAAGCCGCACAACACGAGCATCCTCTTCGCTGATAAGGTTCTTAAGAGAGATTCTCAATGATGGAAGTTCAACCTCGATTGGTAAGACGGCTTCAGCACCAAACACCAAAGAGTAGGGGGTGGCGCCTATCAGGGTGCGGATGGATGTACGGTACACCCAGAGGGCGGGATAAATATGAAGGTGCCAATCTCGTCCAGTGTTATTGACCACCTTTTTGAGGATGCGGATGAGGTTTTTGTTGGTCGCTTCCACCTGACCATTACCCTAGGGGTAATACGGCGTTGACCAACGGTGTTGAATATGGAAGGTATCGCAGAGGTGTTTCATAGTTTGGTTTTTAAACGGCTTGCCGTTGTCAGAAACGATGGTGGATGGGATACCATATCTGCAGAGAATATGGTAGAGAATGAATTTGGAAATCTGAGTACCAGTGATTTGTGAGAGTGGCATTGCTTCCACCCATTTGGTGAAGTACTCAGTGGCAGTGATGATGTATGTATGGCCGTCGGATGATGGTGGGTGAATCTTTCCAATCAATTCAAAACCCCATTGAGAAAATGACCATGGTTCCAGGAGAGGCTGAAGATCTTGTGCTAGAGTGTGGATCAAATCCGCATGCTATTGACACGGAAGGAATTTCTTCACGAATTCGCAAGCATCATGTTCCAATGTAGGCTAGTAATATCCAGCCCGCAAGATTCTTTTGGCCAGAGCCATACCATTTGAGTGAGCCCCACAAATACCACCATGTACTTCCGTTAGTACCGTTTGGGCCTCAGTCTCATTCAGACATCTCAGGAGGATTCCATCATACCCGCGATGATAAAGCGTATCACCAATGATGATGTATCGGGACGAACGATGGATAAAGGATTTTCATTGGTTGCGTGTAAGTTCTGGGGGTACGGTATTATCACGGAGGTAAGTATATATGTCTTGGTACCATGGGGAGGCGGGACCTACAATATCGCACACCATGTCAGTCTCAGGAACATCATATGCAGGGATTAAAAGTTGTTCGACAAGAAACTCACACTCTGTTCGATCCTTAGGCATGTCAATCAAAGAACCAATAGTGGCCATGGCATCTACTGCTTTATTCTACACCTGAGGGATTTGGTCAAACTGTATGGAGGTCAAATATTTTTTGAAATCATCTACCATGCGTTTATAGGGTAACAGTTTATCATCCTTTGTGAGGAATTCATCATTAACTTGTCTGATAACCAACAAGGAATCCCCAAAGACTTTCAAATGTGTTATGTGCCACTGTTTTGCAATTCTAAGGCCGGTGAGGAGAGCTTCGTATTCTGCCATATTGTTGGTACATGGAAATGCTATCCTGAATGATTTTGGGATGTAGTCCCCTTGAGGAGTGACTAATAGAATTCCTGCCCCTGATCCATTATGAGTGTATGAGCCATCAAAATATAATGTCCAAGTTGGTGCTTCTGTCACTGTGTAGATTTCTTCATCCAGAAATTCAGTGTCCAAGGGGTAAGCTTCTACCAAGGGTGCTTCAGCCAATTGATCAGCAATAACTTGTCCTTTTATGGCTTTGCGCTCTACATACTCTATGTCAAATTCACTGAGGAGCATGACCCATTTGGCCATGCGGCCGGTTAAAGTGGTTCTAGATAACAGATATTTCAGGGGATCAATTTTAGCAATTAACTTGATCGGGTGACTGAGCATGTAATGGCGGAGTTTCTGTGTACTGAAGACTAGTGCAAGGCATGCTTTTTCCATAGGAGAGTAATTTAACTCATAGCCAACTAGTGTTCTGCTGATGTAGTAGATTGCCCTCTCTTTGAATGACTCATCATATTGAGCCAATAATGCCCCCAGTGCAACTGAAGTAGCAGAGATATAAAGGAGGAGGAGTTTCCCTGGGATAGGCGGCATCAAAATTGGTGGATGAGCCAGATATTCCTTAATTTTATCAAAACCCATTTGACACTGTGGGGTCCATCGGAAGGTGGAATCTTTCTTCAAAAGATGGGTAAATGGCTGACATT
>VDFB02340827.1:0-62006 GCA_007258455.2 Sequoia sempervirens
GGAAGAGATAAGGATATATCAAGGAGACATAGGCTTGTCGGTGAGAGATATTTGCTAGTCTCATCAACAAAAGGGAACCATAAGGGAAGAAACTGAAAAAGTAAATATTGAAGAGACCCTACAACATCAATGAGAGAAATCTAAATTTCTCTTAGAAATTTCTCAAAAGATTGTCAAGGATATATCGAAGAGAGATATATATGTTGTGATTAAACTCTCATCGATAAAATATTAAATAATTATCACTGAATTGATTTGACAGATGAAGTCATCAAAGAGACAACTGGCATTAAAGTGCAAGTTGATAGGAAGGGTAGCATGATCACCATTTCTGAACTAGATATAGCTTGAGTGTACTGAATTCTGATAAATACGACCTCTAAGGAATCAAAGTTCATTGAAAATTGTGGCTAAGTATCTAGAGGATGGAGTTGGATGAAGGTGAGAAGCTCAGAATTTTTGGGTATTCGTTCAAGTACATCTTGGCTATGTTGAACATAATTTTTCAAAGATATCTTGAAGTACAACATAGTTAGGGTTAAAATGGATAAAACCTCAGAGAAAAAGAGAGCAAAGAGGAAAAAATTAGAAAGTAGGCCACTTAATCAAGACTTAATAGACCAGTGTCTCAGGTCTGGACCAAAAGCAAGAAGAATAGCTCAAATAAACCCATCATGTGAAACTCTAGAGGAGAATCGTAAGAATTTGGGAGATGTGTGGACTTCTCATAGGGGTTATGATTTGTTCATCCATCACTATAGGAAGAAATATAGATATAGCCCAGTTTCAAACCCATGGAACCCGAATCTAGGAAAACTTGCGATGCCCAATGCTTTTGTGAACGTAGAACTAATTAAATCACTAGAAAATAATTATAATCCCAAAATGAGGGAAATTCACTTGAATATGCCCAAAGGTCTAGGAAATCAACCTATGAGGTTTTATAGTAATGAAAGGCCCCAATTTTCTGTGGATTTGTTGGAAGAATACTATTAGTACACATACTATTTAGCTGGCCAAGTATTTGGAGAGATGCTCCTACTAACATGACTATAGCTCCCATGGTTCTGGCCATGGACATTCAGAGCCAAGATGCCAAGCTCTATGACTATTTAGAGTATCTATCTAAGGTCATTAATGGTGCTCTTAATGCTATTAAGAACAACAGTGAAGCTATCAACTTCAAACACTATTCACTTCTTATGCATATGATATTGTATGAAGGGAAAGTGATGGGAATATGGGGAGAAGAATTGAGAATAAAAGATCTAGATAGTGATGGTAATTATAGACCAGTGAAAATGTGGACATCAATCTAGGATACTAGATGTGGGAGATCCCACTAATTTTACTTTGTAGAGCATTTTGTGAAACTCTTGTATAAATTGCTTGGCCATAAATGTGAATATAATCTATCTCCAAAAGTAGAAAGGTTTCTCCGAACAAAGGAGAAGGATGATGATGGAAAGATAAATCATAGTTGGGGAGATTTGTATGTGTTTGAAGATTGTACTATCATTAGAGTATATGGATTTGAGGAAACACCATATTTATTGCCAAAGACTGTGTCAGATAGGGTTGCATATCTTGAGATGATAAGACATTTTTCTTATTCGTCCTTCATGCATTTGAAAAGCTATGGAAGGAAAACTTTCATGCCTTCTACTCTTTGTTTTGGCGACTTCAATAATATTGATGATATAGGGTATGACTTGGTTGGAAGAAAGTTAAATTATTATGACTTGTCAGTAGGAAACAAGAGAGAAAATTTTGACCCTAAGCATTTCATCTATGATGAAAAAATTTCTCAAAAGATGAAAGGATATGAGCATGAGTTCCATGTTGATGATGTCATTAGGAACTGTGAGGAAATTTAGGTGATCATGAGAACAAATTCATACAATAGTATTGTTATTGTGGAGGCCTGGAGAATGAATACTAACCCATCCTATGTGGAATCCTTTCATCAAATTCAAGATCCCATGGAGAGAGTGGAGCAATTGCTCCTACATGAAGAAGAAATAATAAAGGATGTACCTTTGGTGGCATTTGAGAGGAGAAGAAATGTTGGCTTTAGGAGGAAAGTAGAAAATATAGCACCACTGGGTCATTTGTCACCACAACCTACTCCAAAGGTAATCTTATTAGTTGAAACCCCAATCATGGTTGAAGATGATATTGGGGGGAAGAAGAGGTCACACAAAAAAACACTCCTGTTATTCCCCAATATGAAATGCCACTCAAAAGGAGTGTGATTAAATTTGAAGCTTCCAATGAGATATCTGATGATGTGACACACCGTGCAAGTCAGGAATTCATTGCAGATGCATTTGTCCAAACTTCTGAATTTAAGGATTTCATCTATGAGTATAAGGGAAAGGTGGTAAGGGAAAGGGTAAAATACATTGACCCTAAAAAGGAAGTATATGATTTGAAAGATCTTCAAAATGATCAAAATTTTGGACATCTTTTGGTGCAAAGAGTAGGAGAGACAAATCCTATGGAGACTGCTAATTTGAATGTGAATGTATCCAAGTTCACAAAGGCCCAAATTCAAAAACTGGTGAGGGATAACAAGGGACTGATAGAAGAGAATGAAAGGTTGAAACAAGAGCTATTTAGCTATAGAGATAGACTACCTTCTTCTTGAGGGCTTTATTCCACATTGGCTAAACATGAAAGAAATTTGTTGGAAACAATGTCAAAAACTACCTATTTGAAACATAGGCATGAGAAAGTGTAGAATGGACATGAAGAGTTAAAGGGAAATCTCAAGATCTCTATCTTTGGAATGGCATAAAAAATAGTCTGCATGAGATTTCAAGATATGTATAAGCATGCTAAACAGGTCTGTCATATTCATGAGAAAACATATACAACACTACTAGAAAAAACTATATTGAATGATAGAATGAAATAAGTGGAGTCTCACATCATAGAAAAGGATGATAACACTATTGTGCTACAAGAATATCAGGAGCTCATGAAAGAACAAAAATACTTCCATAACATCTTTACACAAGATTTTAGTGACTTAAATAGCTAGGTTGTGAGTAGGGACTTGGCCAACTTCTTTGAGGAAACATAATTGAAGAATAAAGATACATGGAAGGATGAGATAGCCCACTATTTACTAGTTGTTCTTGATGCAATCAATGATGAAAATGAGGTTCTTAAGAAAATACATCAAAAACTCAAAAGAATATTCAAATTGGAATATGCCATGAAAGATATTATACATAATGAAGACACTCATGCCAAAAGCGGGTACATTGAGCATTTATCGAAGGTTAACCAATTCATTGCATGGGCCAAGTAGGCTCGGGGAGTAATAGGGATTGGAGTTTGATGGTTTTGGATATGTGATCAGGGTGCATGGGCCTTGAATAGATCTTAGGTGGTCATGAGCGCTTGCTAGATATTAACGAAATATTGTACATCCACCAACAAGATCTCAATATTTTTATGTTTATGTTAATTATGTTTTAGTTATGAAACCATGTGACCTTTTGTAAACATGCCTAAAGCTTGTTGCTTCCCATACAAATAGGGAAACCAAGGCTCGATTTTGGAATCATCATCATCATCATCATCATATCATTCCATTAGAGTAGGCATTAGTAAGAAGATAGGTTTCATAATCTATCCATCCTTACCGTATTAAAATACCCCTGTGGGTATGTGTAGGATCATGATGGGCCAAAAAGTGGCAATATGATGGGTATGTGGCTGACAAATTTTTTTTAATCCAAAATTGATGAAATGAAAAGGGTTTTTAAAGGAGATTCTCATATTTCCACCAATACAAATTATGCCTCACCTTGAATTTAATAAGTAATTATTATTCATTTTCTATTTGAATTACAACTAAAGTCCTGATTCATAGACTGATTGAAAAATATCTATAGCTTTCAAACAATGTCATATTTTTTGAATCCAAAATATGCATCACATTCTATGCTTTGCATACTATAGATTAAAAAACAAAAATGGAATTTCATAAATTTTTGACCAAGTTAAGGTGGTCAGCATACGATTTTTTATTTTTTATTTAAGTTGTAATAAAAAATTCATAATTAATTATTTACTTGGAAAAAATTACAAAAAATATGCATCACATTGGGACATGAGTCATCTACTTATGTCTAAAAATCTTATAATTTTTTTATCATTTTATTGTGTTAGGGTGGTCAAATAGACACCTACTTCTTATTTTTCCCTGAAATTTAAGTACTACTGCATTGAAATTCTCAAATTTTCACCAAATAGATTATTATTATTTTAAACAAACCTAGTAGCTTATAAACTACATTCAATTTTCTATAGATTCTATTCTTACATATTTTTGAAATAATATAGGTAAATTATTCAAAATTTTACGTCAAGTTGCCTAACTCTGATTTTTCTAAATTTTTTGCCACTTAAGGGCCTATTTTGTCCATGATGATCCTACACATACCCCTATTATAATCCTTATATTTTGAAGTAATACAATGGAGCAGACAACTCATAATTCATAATCCATTTTCAATGTTCAATTCCTATGTCAATTTTCATACTTATCTATTACATTGTTATCTCCAAAGTGGTCTTTCCAAGTTATTTAAGTTTTCAATATTTATTAGAACACATTTTTTGTTGCTTTGTGGATGCTTTGATTGGTTTCTGGTTAGTGTGAATTAAAATAATTTCAAATATTTTACTTTAATTGGTTCATGCTCAGGATTAAAACTCTTTTAAAGAAGTTCTTCTGACTAGTTTCCATTAACTTAAGAATTAAAAGTCCTTTCATGCTTTCACAGTAACTTGAGGGGATATCACTGGGATTATTAAAGAACACTGTAATAAATATACTTGCATGTTTGTACAAGGTGCAAAAATCTCAAGTGCCCAATAATTTGAGTTAAGATGAACAATAGGTTTACTTATCTTACAACTCTATATCCATTCCATAGTCACCATCTACTCATTCATGCAATTCACCCAATAGGATTAGTCACTAGTCATACTTAATATATTACATACAACATAAAATGCATACTAATCTTGAATTTTGAATTACTTTCAATAGGAATTAACCATCAAAGCTCAACATCTACTCCACCCTCATATGCCATAGTGAGTAGATTGATCAATCTAGGAACTTCATCCAACTTTAAATCTACTTTATTGTTTAGGTATACCCACCTAGGTCTGGAAGAGCCTAAAGAGTAGGAGGTAATCAATCTTGTTTACCTCGTTCATGGGCCAAAGGTGTATTAAGAGACATGCACCCTCTTATGGTTTAGAAACCTAAATTTTTTAGACCTAATAGATCGGTGACTTTGTTCGGGATCAAGCCAATTCTGAACCCAAGCCATGCATCATAGATTCATTCAAAAGCATCAAAATATATTAGGGACTCCATTGGGAAAATAACAAAATCACTCAAAACCCTAAAACTTTCCTACTCATGAAAAGGTAGGTGGTGACTCTAAAGAATTTTTATGAATGATAAAGTAAACATCAAATTAGAAAGGATAGACGATAGACACTAAAGATACACCATATCATCCAACATGAATGCTAGAAGATCTTTGCATTAGGAGAGCCACAAGAATAGAAATGTTAGGTGGATAGATAAACATGAATCCCCTATTTCAAAATTTGACACAAATAAGAGCAAAGAAACATCTAAGAAATGAGATACAACATTCAGTAATCAGATGAATGTCTTTGAACAACCACCTAAATTGCATAAAAAATTTGACCCATTGCATGGGTTAGAACATCATGAAGATAACCTATTCAAGGATCCACGAGCTCCACTAGGACAAGAAAATAATAGTCATCTTGTCTACCTCAACATTGATCCACATAAAATAAAGGAATTTGTTTCCCAATTGGAGGAAGAAGGGGAACGAACACAAAGGGATTATGACAAAAAAATAATCACAATAAGGAGGAGCCCAGTATGCCTCTACAATTCATTCTTTTTCTATTAATAATTTTTAGGGGATGATCACTCAATAAATAAAAGATTACATACAATGGTAGAAAGAAGAGCTCAAGGAAAGACAACAACTGAGAAAAAGGAGTCTTGATATGAGTCAACAACTGTCCCAAATAGATGTTAATGCACCAAAACCACCCAAATACATCCCACCTCATAAACAAGGAAGCAATACCAATACACATGGGTCATCCTAAAATAAAGGTGGTCCCAATTCTTTAAGAACACCCCATAAGATAGCTGGAAGAAAAAATTAGTGTTGGAGTTAAAATGACACTGAGAGGGGGGGTGAATCAGTGTCTTAATAGACTTTATCAATTTTCAAATTATGAAAAACATAGCTCAGATTTGATCTCAATATTACTCTGATTAAAGCATTCATGAGTTGAATGTAATCATTCATAAACATAATTGAGAATAGTAATAAACCCAACAATGAACCAAAACTACAACACCTAAAAGTAGTGAGCACATAGAAGAACAAAGAGACAAAATATTTGCTGAGTGGAAAACCCTCCTGGGGTAGAAAACCACTCCTAAACTGCCTTACTAGCTTAATATTCAAAAACCACTTTTAACAATGCCTTATAGGCTTATTTTTTAGCACCAAATCAAGGAGCACAAAACCATCATTTAGAAACACCAATTTGAAGGAGCACCAACCCCTCATTTAGAGATATCTATCTCAAGGAGCACCAACCCCTCAAATCACTTTCAGAACTATAATAATATATCAGAGGATCTCTCTATTTTCAATTAAGTTCATAAAACTCTTCTTCTAATACCTTAGGAATCCAACTCTTGTATTACATATTTTTCCAATACATCTCTTGCTATGGCCAAAATAACTATCTCTCAGAATTACTGGCCAGCAGCACCTTCACAGTTTTCAACACTAGTTTTTTATATACATTTCAAGTATGACTGTTATCAAGAAATCTTCAACAAGCATTTTTACAAGATTTTGTAACTATCTTGCGATTATTAGAATATGAAGCTGAATCATAATGATCCGTAGATGATGGTAAAAATCAGAGTAATCCCAATAAATAGAGCTTTTAATTTCTGTGTTGAATCAGGAGATTTCAAATTGTAACAAAAATATTTTCATCAAAGCCATGACTGCCCACAAAAGAAAATCATAACCTCTAAAATCTCAGAGAATATTTTCTAGAGATTCGATACCAACCAAAGAAGTCGGCATGCAACTATACTTAGAAAAATCCATGTCAGCCATAGTGTATGAGTTTTAGAAAAATCATTCGCTGAGACAACAGTCGCCATATGTACTGTCCTTTCCAACCGCTGAGACATCCAGACAAGTATGCCGAAGGAAATTATAACATTGATTATTCATTTGTCCTTGTGCGTCACCATGACCTTCTGCCATTGGGGAGAAACCATATCGAAGATCTTTATGTTTCCTAGAGATCACATTTCTATTAAATTTGTTTCAGTTGTTGAGACACAAGATTCTTTCTCACCGAGATTCCCTTTTCATATCATTCATGGTCGCTGTAACCTTTTGATATCGGAAAGACATCTTGTAGACAAGTCTTTGTTTTACAGAGAGACCCCATGACCAAACTTGTCACCGTGACAATTCAATACCTATACCGAAGGCAACTTTATCGCCATTAGTCATCCCTCTATTTGTCACTATGACATTCTACTATCGGGGAGACGTTATGTAGATTTCCCCACATTTCACCAAAAGTCCACATGATACACATTGGTCGCCATGACACATGGTTTTTCTTGCCGACGAGCCTTCTATCTTATGAGTGTCGCTATAGCATACCGTCATCGGGGAGACCTCTCGTAGAATGCTTGAGTCATACTGAAAGTCACCCACCATCTTCTGTGTCATTGAGACAAGTCAAATTCTATACTGACAAAGTCCTTTTGTGTTCCATCAGCGAGACCAGAGGTTAGTCATTGAGACCTCATGCCGAAAACCCTAACTCTTACTGAGATGTATACCTTTATGTTGTCGGTCGATATAAGACTTCAAACTCGCCAAGACCTTCCTTCAATGCACATGAGTCATACTAAAATGCTTTATCCACTTTGAGTCATTGAGACATTACAAACTTGTTGTGACCCTATACAGATGACTCTAACTCTTACCAATATAACCTTTGAGCACAAGTTGGTAAGACATCATGAAATCACTATGACTTTTCATTAAAGCCACAACCTTTTCCGATAAGACCTTTCGGTGCACGGTTGGTGAGACAATATATCCTCGGTGAGACCACATACTGAATACAACACTCCTGTCGAAAGACTTCCACATCCATTAGTTAGGGAGACATCACCCTTTTCACTATGACCCTTCACCGAAGCCTTAAACTCTTGCTGATATGTTCCCATTCAACCTCCGATCGGTGAGACAAAGCAATTTCGTTGTGACCACATACCGATGGTATAAATTATGCTGATATAATCCTTTTCTATCACCGAAACAAAAGAGAATGTCATGCTGATAGATTCCTAGAGATGGATCCTACTCGTTGTGACATCAAATAAGTCTTTCCAATATGATCTTTCAATGGAATTTGGTGTGACATACCAATTTCGTTAAGACATCTTATTGATGCTGCAAATCTTTCCGATATGAAATTTCTTGTGCCGGTTGCCAAGACACAAAGTGCTCAATGAAACAACATGCCGATAGGGATTACTTACACTGATGCACCACCTCATGTATTAGTCGGTGAGACCCGACTCATTCATAAAGACCTCTCAGCGGTGAACAAACCTCATGCCAATAGACTTTTCTTTTGTCACCAAGACCACGATCAATGTCACACCAAAAGCTGCTTGTATGTAAAAACCAATAGTTATGACATCAGAAATGTCTTGCCGATAGGAAACACAGACATTTATCAGAAAAATGGATCAGGGAGACCCTAGCATTCTCACACCGATATGTTATTTTTCTGTCACCGAGACAATGTACAAATAAGATAACCAGAGATTGCACAAAGCTCAAACTGATCAGTACCATAAGATATTAAAATTCTAAATGTAAGTTGTCCACACTGGAATTTTAAGCTATAGGAAAAAAATTATTGTACCAAATATGTTTGTTCCAATCTGAAACAAATTTCAATGTATGGAACAATGTAGTATACTAACAAGTATCCATATGATCTGCCAAACCTAGAAACTCAATGAACTCCCCCTTTTTCCCTTTTGATGGAAAAACACAAATGACTCTCCCCCTTTTTGCCTCAATGACAAAGGATAGAAGAGAAGACTGTGCAATGCCAGGAAACACAATTGAGAAGCTAACCAAAGACCATAAGAACTAGCTGTAAATAGAACAATATGTCCTTTTCAAGAATCTCGGTCCATATAATGTTCAAACAAGGCACATTCAAGATCAGCTACTCCATATTCAATTTGATTAACTTCAATCTAGCAATACCAAAATTTGAGCACAAACAACCAACCTCTTCTTAGCACAAGTAACCTTAGTCACTGTTCATGACAATACATAGCAAATACCAATGATACTGGTTATTCTTCTTCAACTAAAACTTATTATTTTACTCTTTTCATACACAAAATATAACTTGAAAGCATGTATACAGCATAATCCATCGTCAATTTGTTCTTGTACACCCATCCTCAGACCATTATTTCCAAAGGCCAAGCATCCAAAAAGTTCATTTAAGAACAAAATGCACTGTCATTCCAAAAACTTCTGAAAAAATGTCAACCACTAGACCAAGCAAAAATATTCCTTAATGCAGATATTTATCCATTACCTTTCAAATTGGATGATTACCTTTGTCAGAAATAACAAAAGGTTAAGGAATTTAAGTCATTTCTCTTCCTTCAAAATACTGTCTAGTTTACTGGAAAGACAAAAGATTCATCAGCACCTTAAGAATTGAGCATCAACCTCACCAAAGATTAGTCAATGTACTTCTAACTTGTATTTCAAAAACAAAATGAAATAGTGGCATTTACAAGCCGTTTCTCTACATCTTATATCACCAAAAGCAAATACAAGATGTCATACCTCATTCTAGACTCCATAGGGGTAAAACATATAACCATAATATACTCCCCCTGAGTCTTTACTTCTTCTCAAGACCTGGAAAGCAACACTTGTGCAAGGAGTGCAGAAGGAGTTTTCTTAGAAGCATCTTTATTGCTCTTTGTGTCATTTTGATTGCTCTTTCTTCTCCACTCCAATGAAGACTTTTTCACTAGTTTGCTTAAAGTACTTGTCTTTCTATTGAATTTGCATTGTTGTACTTTATGTCCTATGTTATTACATCTGAAACAAATGACTTTGTGATTGTTCTAAGAAATAGAAGACTTCCTACAGACTTTTCCAGCATTGTTCCCTACATTATTGTCACTTGCATTTATTCTACAGTCTCTTCTCAAGTGATCGAAATTGTTACAATTGTAACACACCACATCCTCATTTCTATGAAAATTAGAATGATTCTTATTTGACCATCTTATGCAATCAATTGCCTTATGACCATAGTCATTACAAACATAACAATATCCTTGGAAACAATGATTATACCTGAATGAATGATCATGCCAAGGATGTGAAGATCTGAAGATATTTTTTCCTTTCTCTATGAATACCTTTAGATTGTCTTCTAGTGTCAATGTTATCCTTTGATGCAACAATACTATAACCAAGATTAGCCTTCATCCTTGGTGTTTGCTTGGCTGTAAACTTATTTCCATCTGAACTAGTAAACAATGTTTCATGTTTAGATTTGTCTGCAGAGCTTTGTCCAACCTCATATCCCACTCTTGTAGGATATTTAGAATGCTTTTTCCTGCTCAACATCTCATTCAATATATTAGTACTATGATCAAATTTCTAAATTTTACCAAATTGAGCATTGATACTTTCAAGCTCTTTTCTTAAAGCAACTACTTCTTCTTCAAGTTTTAGGTCCAAACAATCATTTTAATCTCCAAATAAAAACTCACAATAGCTGCAATCCTCTTATATTCTTCAATTTCAATTTTCTAACTTATAATCATATTGTCCTTAAGAGTTAGTTCTTTTAACAAGGAATCATTATCTGAATATTTCTTTAAAGAATTAATCTCATTTTATAGTTTATTACACAATTCATCCTTGTCTTTTAACTTGTCTTCCAAACTCTCTTTTTGCTGAAGTTGTCTTGTTAAAAATTGGTATTCTTTTCTAAGCTGCTTAATAGTATCTAAGGCGCATAGGAGTTCACCTTCCAAATCAACCTCACTTTCTGATTCATCATATTCCTATTCAGAGTTAACTTCATCCAAAGATTGATCTACTTTTACACAAGTTTCTTGATCATTTAAATATTCATTAATGATCTCCTTGTACTTATTTTCAAAACTATGAAGGTTTACACCTTCTTCACTCTTAGATGTTTCACAACTTATTTCAGTATCCAAAGATATCTCCTCTTGTAACTCACTATTATGATTCATTTCAGTCAACTTGTTCCAAACTTCCTTAGCACTACTATAATGAATGACTTTTGTAATGAGTTTATTTGGAAAGTTATTAAAAATAGCATTTATAGTTCTACTATTGGATTCAAGTGATTTCTTCTCCTCAAGAGTGGAAGGAGATGTTATAGATGTAGTACAACCCTTTTCAACTATTGCCCACACTTTAGATCCTAAAGAAATTAAGTACGTTTCCATCCTATGTTTCCATATAATAAAGTTTGTTTCTTCGAACTGAGGAGTTCCAGATCAAGGATACTCTACCATTTTAGAGCTACTGTTTATGAACTCTTCCTCACTATTCCTTTTACTAGATTCAGGTTGAACATGATGACTAGCATTTTGCTGAGAACATCTTTTTCCCCTATTCCTTCTGTTCTTTCCCATATTAACCAAAGTACTCCAAGAATCTAGGAACAATCCTAGGTGGTTTAGACCTATCAGAGGACTCTAGGCTTTGCTACCAATTGTTGGAGTTAAAATGACACTGAGAGGGGGGGGGGGTGAATCAGTGTCTTAACATATTTTATCAATTTTCAAATTATGAAAAACACAGCTCAGATTTGATCTCAATATTACTCTGATTAAAGCATTCATGAGTTGAATGTAATCATTCATAAACATAATTGAGAACAGTAATAAACCCAACAGTGAACTGAAACTACAACACAGAAAAGTAGTGAGCACACAAAAGAACAAAGAGACAAAAGATTTTCTGAGTGGAAAACCCTCCTAGGGTAGAAAAACCAATCCTAAACTGCCTTACTGGCTTAATCTTCAAAAACCACTTTTAACAATGCCTTATAGGCTAATTTTTTAACACCACCTCAAGGAGCACAAACCCCTCATTTAGAAACACCAATTTCAAGGAGCACCAACCCCTCAAATCATTTTCAGAACAATAATAATATATTAGAGGATCTCTCTATTTTAAGTTTAGTTCATAACACTCTACTTCTAATACCCTAGGAATCCAACTCTTGTATTTCAGATTTTTCCAATACATCTCTTGATATGACCAAAATAACTATCTCTTAGAATTACTGGCCAGCAGCATCTTCACAGTTTTCAACACTAGTTTTTAATATACATTTCAAGTATGACTGTTATCAAGAAATATTCAACAAGCATTTTTACAAGATTCTATAACCCTCTTACGATTATTAGAATATGAAGCTGAATCATAATGATCTGTAGATGATGGTAAAAATCAGAGTAATGCCAATCCATAGAGCTTTTAATTTCTGCGTTGAATCAGGAGATTTCAAATTGTAACAAAAATATTTTCATCAAAGCCATGACTGCCCACAACAGAATATCATAGCCTCTAAAATCTCAGAGAATATTTTCCAGAGATTCGATACCAACCAAAGAAGTCAGAATGCAATTATACTTAGAAAATTCCATGTCGGCCACAGTGTATGAGTTCAAAAAATCATTCGCTGAGACAACAGTCACCATGTGTTATTTTCTTTCCAATTGCTGAGACATCTAGAAAAGTATGCCAAAGGCAATTATAATGTTGATCGTTCCTTTGTCCTTGTCTGTCGCCATGACCTTCTGTCATCTGGGAGAAACCATATCAAAGATCTTTATGTTTCCTAGAGATCACATTTCTGTTAAATTTGTTTCAGTCATTGAGACACAAGAGTCTTTCTCACCGAGATTCCCTTTTAATTTCATTCACTGTCGCTATAACCTTTTGATATCAAAAAGACATCTTGTAGACAAGTATTTTTTTGCCGAGATCCCTTGTGAGAAAACTTGTCAGAGTGACAATTCAATACCTATGCCGAAGGAAACTTTATCGCCATCAGTCACCCCTCTGTTTGTCGCTATGACATTCTACTGTCAGGAAGACGTTATGTCGATTGCCTCACATTTCACCGAAAGTCCACATGATACAAATTGGTCACCATGACACATGGTTTTTCTTGCTAGCGAGCCTTCTATCTTGTGAGTGTCGCTATAGCATACCATCATTGGGGAGACCTCTCGTAGAATGCTTGAGTCATACCAAAAGTCACCCACCATCTTTTGTGTTGATGAGACAAGTCAGATCCTATACTGACAAATTCCTTTTGTGTTCCATCGGCGAGACCGGAGGTCACTCGCCAAGACCTCATGCTGAAAATCCTAACTCTTACTGAGATGTATACCTTTATGTTGTCGGTCGGTATAAGACTTCAAACTCACCAAGACCATTCTTCGATGCACATGAGTCATACTGAAATGCTTTATCCACTCTAAGTCACTGAGACATTACAAACTCATTGTGACCCTATACCGATGACTCTAACTCTTACCGATATAACCTTTGAGCACAAGTTGGTAAGACATCATGAAATCGCTATGAATTTTCATCGAAGCCACAACCTTTGCTGATAAGACCTTTCAGTCCACGGTCGGTGAGATAATATGTCTTCGGTGAGACCACATACCGAATACAACACTCCTACCAAAAGACTTCCACATGCATTAGTCAGGGAGACATCACCCTTTTTGCTATGACTGTTCACCAAAGCCTTAAACTCTTTCTGATATGCTCCCATTCAACCTTGAATCAGTGATACAAAGCAATTTCGCTGTGACCACATACCGACAGTATAAATTATGCCAATATAATCCTTTTCTGTCACCAAAACAAAAGAGAATGTCATGTCGATAGATGCCTGGAGATGGATCCCAATTGCTATGACATCAAATAATTCTTTCCAATATGATCTTTCAACGGAAGTCGGTGTGACATACCAATTTTGCTAAGACATTTTATCGATGCCACAACTCTTTTCGATATGAACTTTCTTGTGCCAGCCGCCAAGACACAAAGCGCTCGATGAAACATGTCGATAGGGATTACTTACACTGATGCACCACCTCATGTATTAGTCGGTGAGACCCGACTCATTCGGTAAGACCTCTCAGTGGTGAACAAACCTCATGCTAATAGACTTTTCTTTTGTCGCCAAGACCATGATCAATGTCACGCTGAAAGCTGCCTATATGTAAAAAAAAATCGTTATGACATTAGAAACGTCTTGTCGATAGGAAACATAGATATTTATCAGAGAAATGGATTGGGGAGACACTATCATTCTCACACCAATATGTTCTTTTTCTATCACCGAGACAATGTACAAATAAGATAACCAAAGATTGCACGAAGCTCAAACTGATCAGTACCATAAGATATTAAAATTCTAAATGTAAGTTTTCCATTGAATGCCAAGACAAGTAAGCCATATAGACAAAACTATACCAAGATAAAGCATGAGAAACTAATCTGAAACAATCAACAAGTAGAATCAACAAAAGGGGATTTTGTCATCAAGGACAAACCATATGATCACAACTGAGAACCAACAATTAGCCTATGCAACACATGTACCATAGAATCCACTATCATAGAATACAAATATTCCACCACCTAGAAAACAATACATTCCACACCACCATGTCCCACTACAACACCCTCCACATAATCCCTAACAAAACATGTACCAACAACCTCAACAAGGATATTAGTATTACCCCATTCCACCACCTTATAATCCTTATCCACAAAACCCCATGAGCATAAGTAGGAAATTTGATCTATCGGGATACCAATTGTATCCATGTCCAATTGATAGCAACTAGAGAAACACTATTCCCAAGTTCACACGGAATAATGTCACAATAGCTGAAGAAGATATTAGAAGCTTCAATTCCTTTGCGCAAGATATAGGCATGGAACATGAAGATGTGAATATGATTTTATTCACGATGTCCCTAATTGAAGAGGTAAGGGATTGGTTTAACAGTTTACATGATGCTTCAATCACCCCTGTAAAAAACTTTCAGAATAAATTTCTAGAGCAGTATGGAAATAAATGTGCTCTTGAGTTTTCTCTACATGAACTAATATGTATTTAGAAACACTAGAATGATTCAATGTATGATTTCAATCAAAGGTTCTCCAAGCTCAATAATAAAATACCACATGGATCCAAATTGACTGATCCTACAACTCTGAGTATTTATCTAAAGACCTCTAATCCAAAAATGGGATATGAGCCTAGAAACATGTGCCCTAGAAGTTTGATTGAAGCACAAAAGGTAGCCTTAACTATTTATATGAAGAAAAGATGGAAATATATGCAATGTATGAAGATGACGATGATGTGCACATTGATGAAAGAATGGTTATATTATTGAATGATCAAGCTATGCATTATGACAAACACATGGATCTTGAATTAGCATTAAAACCAGTTGATAATATCGAAAATCTTGTTTATTTATCTGACAACAAAATTTTAGAATGTTTTGATACTGCAGAACTTTTTGTTCTATGTGTAGAGCAGCCAGATGACACAAACAATAGTGGATCTCATGTTAGTAAATGTAAAATTGAGTTATTTGTTGATGTTCCTTATCTTCACAATATGATTATGGACATGTTTTCATCCAATCAGGGAAGCATTTATGTGAAGGAAAACAAAGATTCTTGTTCAAGTGCTAATGAACAAAATTCAGATAACAATGAGTCTTTGGCACATAGGTCAATATGCATATAAAATGATAGTGCACATGAAGTTACTAGAGCACATGAAAGTGTTTTTTCTAATCCTGTTAAGCCTAAAAGTGATGGAATTCAAAGTGATTTAGATGAAGGTATTTGGGTGTCGATAAATATTATTTTCAAAACCTTGAAGCATGTGATGATGTGAATGAATTGTGTCATTGGAATGATAATAAACTGACCTATGGTGCAATTCAGTTAAAGGAGTTTCAAATATGTGAGCATTGCTTTATCAACACACAAGATGATTGAATATTGTGTGTAGGACATGACATATTTATTGAACCTAATCACTATGATGGTTTCAAATTTGATGTGTAGATGAATGATGGGTAGAAGTCTCATAGTGACCCCTTTCAAGCATACTATGAATTTTTCCACTTTCTAATCCAATTAGATAATAAAGTGATTTTGTATGAGAATGATCTTATTAATGAAGGATATCACACCAATTGTAAGTTTTATCTACTTGATAAGTGGGTATATGTAGGATCATGATGGGCCAAAAAGTTGCAATATGATGAGTATGTGGCTGACGGCTATTTTTTTACCCAAAATTGATGAAACAAAAAGGGTTTTTAAAGGAGATTCTCAGCTTTCCATCGATATAAATTATGCTTTACTTTGAATTTAATAAGTAATTATTATTCATTTTCTATTGAAATTATGACTAAAGTCTTGATTGATAGGTTGATTGAAAAACATCTATAGCTTTCAAACCGATCACATTTTTGAATCCAAAACATGCATCACATTATATGCTTCACATACTATAGGATTAAAAATGAAAATTGAATTTCATTAAGTTTTGACCACGTTAAGGTAGTTAGACATATGAGTTTTTATATTTTTTTAAAGTTGTAATAAAAATTCATAATTAATTATTTACTTGGAAAAAAATTACAAAAAAATATGCATCACATCAGGGCATGAGTCCTCTACTTATATCTAAAATCTTATAAGAAAATATTATCATTTTATTGTGGTTAGGGTGGTAAGATAGACACCTACTTCTTATTTCAAATTTTCACCAAATAGATTTAAAAAAAAAAAAAACCAAACCTGGTATTTTAGAAACTACATTCAATTTGCTAAAAATTCTATTCTTGCATATTTTTGAAATAATATAGATAACCTATTCAAATTCTTACATCAAGTTGCCTAACTCTAATTTTTCTAAGTTTTTTGCCACTTAAGGGCCTGTTTTTTCCATGATGATCCTGCACATACCCAAGTGTGATATATTCTTGTCAAATATTGATGGATTTTAGTTGGCGCTTGATTGCCAATGTTAGATTGACAAAGTTAATAGAGGCATTGGAAACCATAGTGATGTGGTTAAGCATGCTAGGGGTGATTTTTTTTTTAGATAGATAATGATGTAGCATTTTCAGAATTGGTTTAATACAAAAAATAGAGAATGTGTTTGATAGAGGAAAACATGGGTTCTTATTTTCATTTGGTGGCCTAGGGCCATCAAATGTGGTTTGAAAATTTCATTAAGACTCTGTCTCCCAATGTTTTAACTAATTTGCTTCAACCATAGATTCTAGGATCTCTCCATTCCCGCAAGGGGCATGAATCCCTAGTTGGAGTCACTGATGGAACCTTCAAATTTTGCAAATTTGAAGTGCCTATGTTGAAAATTTTTCCTTTATACACTCAGAAGTGCACCTGAAAAATTTACTCAAGTGACCTACTTTGGAGGGACATAATTAAGAGCTAGTTGATTTTCATGCCAACCATTTTGATGAACATATTCAGTGTACATATGTGAACATGCATGTCATTTTTTAGCCTCCTATAATGAGTTTTGATAGAGTTTTCAAAAGTAAAGCTGGAGGGTTTTGAAACTTTTTTGTTCTTTGCATACACTCAACCTTGTGAAGTGGCCTCCTATTTAATTTGATATTTCACAACTGGATGATTTTCATGATGAATGTATTGATTCCTTTCATTCCTCTCACATTAATATGCTCCCTAGTCTAGTTTCAGAACCTCATGATAAGATTTGATATTTTTACCAGGCCAAAATAAAATGTAGTTTGTTCTAATTTTATTTCTACATTTTCATAATGGTTCAAGGAGGTCAAATTTGACCCTTATCATCTTGTGATGAATTATGATTCAAGGAAATCCCTCTTGCACACATAATCAGTCTACCCAAATGACCTAGTGTCTCTAATGGCAGTTCCCCATGAGATGATTTGGTATTTTTTCAAAGTGGCAACTTGGTGAGCGCTAATTAGCTTTTAACAAGTGCAGTTGCAGAAAAGCCTAAGTGATCCACTTTGACATTGAGTATCTTGCACCTCAAGATCTATTTTGCTGAGTTTTTTGTTACACTACTTTATTGGGTAAAATTTCTACATGCTTATGAATTTTCATGACTTCATGAGGTTGTTTGATTGGTTTTCCAGGGCAATTCTAGAGCCCTCCTAGCTAGTTTTGATCATTGTGCAAATATGCTAGAAAGTAGATTTTAATTACAAAACAGATCATTTTTTCACCTCAGATGCATTAAAAAGTAGTGTCAGGTCAAAAGAGCATGATTTTTTTTTGGAAAAGAAATTTATTTTAGCCAGGCACACATGGGGACCTGACATGCCTTACATAGTTAGGAGGTGATAAGTTTTGTATTGCATCCTATTTGAGGACACTTTGGTCATTAAAGGAATGAATTGAAAAGCATTATTCCATCAATTTATTTTCATTTATCATTGTCACAAGTTTCTTCAATCGACTCAAAGAGTGTAGTGTTGCACTTGAGCAACCATGGGATAAAGTCACAACATTATTTTATCTTATTAGGTTTTTGAATAGCCACATGATACTGAGAATTCAAATCATTTATACAAGGTAACTTTGTTCAAATTTCTTGGTAATCTGGATGCATATTCATGTCTTGTAGCTATGGAACAAAAAACAAATGATTTGACCAAGTAGATAATAAATTTTGATACAACCACCAATCATGTCAATGAATTGGCTGCCAATTGCAAAACAACTGAAGGTGGTTGAGTTGATAGTGTTATGATGGACAACTCATATTGTATGTTTCCCAATGATTTTTTTTCTCTAAAGAATATATGTTCGCAAAAGTTGCAAAACACACTCCACTACACACTATTTATAGCAAGGATCAATAGCAAAAAAATTGGTCATTCTCCAATAGATCTACAAGATCAACAACAATGGTTAACATCTCAGTGAGCTCTACACCAAAGAGATCCTTTGATTTTGCATTGAGCCAAATAGATTCTCATCAAAATTCTCAAAGTATTTCCAAGCCCTTATTGTCTATTGCATGACTACATCGTTATATGCCAACAAAGCAACTAGCATACAATGTAGGAAAAATTCCATGAACTCTTCAATGACAACAAGTAGTAATGCAAGCTCTGAGTAGGGTGCAAGTGTTGTGTCTTAAATTTAAGGAAGTGAGCATGATCAAGATGAGATAGGAAGTGAATGGGAAAAAAGCTCATTTCCCCATGTTCAAGATGATGCATCAGTTGTTGATAACATAGAAGTAAAGCCTACATATGCCAAGACTTGTTCTATAGGTAGTGGTGGGTAGCAAGAGGATGGTCCTGACCATTATGTTACTATGAGTATCTTTGTCACCACAGACACCCTCCTTGATGCACACAAGGATTTGTGTCATAGAAAAAAGTACCTCTTGCTTGACATGGGAATAATTCAAGACAAATTGGACTTAATGAGGCCTTTATTTGGTGTTGTGAGGTGTTTTTCACATCCATACTAGGTCTTGGACCCTTTAAAATGCATTTAATGATGTCTTGTGAAGGTATTGTGAAGTGTTGTAAAACATTTCTACACTTTTCTAGAATCTCCTCATTATAATTCATCTAAAAGTCACCTTTTTATCCTTTATCAAGTCCTATTTTAAAGTGTTGTAAAGTCTTGTAACAAGATTTCATGCTTTTCTATGCTTAGTTTCACTATTTACACCTTTCTTATGATGTATTTGACCCCTTTATGCCCTTATAAGGCTTAATTAAGTGTGTTTTTAAATGTAAACCCGATAAAAAATATTAAATGCAAGATAATTCTCGACACCCACTTTTAAGGTCAAGGTGGGACCCATTCACCATGGGTGGCAAATGAGTCCCTCTTGGCTCCAAATTCAAAATATTTCAAATTTTCTTTTGGGTTTTTATTCAAAATTACCCTATGTCAGCCTGTCATGAGGTATCATAGGGTTATGAAAGAACAACTGTGTACAAATAAGTGTTTTTCTCCTCATTTTACATCTCATCTCTTATCATTCATTCATCCACCAATCTTCCATCTCAAGTCAAGCAACTTAGGGTATTAACATTACAAGCCATTCAAGATCAATTTTTAGACATTTAAGGGAAAATTCTTCATGTTTTGTTGTAGACATTCAAGATCAATCATCATGGAAATGTAATCAACTTCATTATTGTATGCTTCATTCCATTCTTTCTCCATTTTGGTTTAATTACCTAAAAGAGGTTTGACAAAGGCAAACCCCCATGCCCTAACATCCAACATTTCTATTTCTTGTCTTGTGTATTTGCAGATTTAGGTCTCTTGGAAGCTTGGAAATAATTAGGAATAAAGTTGCAAGATTCTTTAAGTCTTATCTTCATTTAACATGTCAAAATATTAGCAAAAAATTATAGTTTTGGAAGCAGACACCTCTAGAGAATCAAAGTGCAGACCGAAAGCCCTGAATTCGACTTTTGAATATCTAGAAATTCAAAAATGGACTCATTTTCCATGTGTGGTGAATGATTCCCACTTCAAGGTTAGTTTTTATTTTTCTACATTTTGAGATACCCTTTTGTCAGATTCAGGTTCTGGCACAGTTTTGCAGAACTGGGACTGATTCACCCAGAATGGTGAACGAGTTCCACTAGGCCTGAAAATCAGCATCAGTAACATTCTAGAAGCCATTTCCAATCTTCACCCACATTCTAGGTTTACACTTTCAATTTGGTTCATTTTTGTTTTGTTTTGCATTCATTTATAGGTGTTTTTGCATTATATAATTTATTTTCAAACAACATGCATTTTGATAGTTTCCTCTTAATAATCAATACATTTCATTAGTTTTCTACATTTAAATCAGTTTATTAAGACATATTGCATCCATATTCCATAAATATTGCATTGAATTTGAGTGTAACATAAGCATTTTGGCCCTTCTTTCTTCTTTTAGGTGAAAAACCCTAGAAGTGCTAGAAAGAACTAGGGTGCCAAAAATATCTCATTTCTTCTCCTTTAAAGAAATTTATGATAGTAATGGTGTTCACAACCTCTTTAAAGTGGGGGCATACATCACCACTCACATCTTATTGTGTGATTTTCTTTTTCTTGCGATTTCCTCTCTTGGAAGCATTAGGGACAATGTTCCTGAGGATGAAACCTTGCATTTTTTGTCTCTTGGAAGCAAGATGAGACCATTTTCACTTATCCTCTCTTGGAGATATTAAGCATGATGTTCCCTAAGATGATACATTTCACAAACAAAGAAAAATCCCTTTGAACAATCTTTACACTATTCTACATTAACAATGCCTGAGTGTCAAGCGTACAAAGTTTTTCTTACTTCATAGATCTCGAAAAGAATTTTCTTTTGTGGCACATTGTTAAAGTTATCAGGAGGTATAACTTTGATATGGTTGAGATGGAAGCCCATGTGGCACGAATTTCCCAATAGCAACCTCTGTGCATACTAACTAGTGTATGTTTTATCTTTCAAGATTTCTCACCCCACAGACAACTAGTAGTTTCATGGCCCTAGAGTGATTAGACCTTTTGGAATCCTCACCTTGTGGAGAACCATGAGTTTTGTCACCCCAGATTGAGTACAAATTTCTTTTTCTGAACAAATAGCCTAGATCTAATCCACAACTGGCTAGAAAAACAATCGAGGCTTGATCCACCTTTTCATTTTCATCTTTCTCTTCTTCCTAGTTCTTGCCATTGGATGATTTTTTATCTTGATGGTTTGAATTAGGATCTTTGATCCGAGGGCTTGCGCAACCTCCTTTGATCTTTGTCATTCTTTGTCATCTGCAACTCTACACTTGAATCTATCTTGAATGTATACTTTAGTGAGAGTTTGAAGAAATTTCATCCTCTCACTAAAGTGGGGGCAAAATGTGCCATAGAAAAATGTACCTCTTGCTTTACATGGGAATAATTCAAGACAAATTGGACTTAATGAGGCCTTGATTTGGTGTTGTGAGATGATTTTCACATCCACACTAGGTCTGGGACCCTTTAAAATTAATTTAGTGATGTATTATGAGGTGTTGTGAAGTGTTGTAAAACATTTCTACACGTTTCTAGAGACTTCTCATTATAATTCATTTAAAAATCACCTTTTTATCTTTTATCATGTCCTATTTTAAAGTATTGTAAAGTTTTCTAACAAGATTTCATGCTTTTTGAGGCTTAATTTCACTATTTATAGCTTTCTTATGCTTTATTTGACACCTTTATGCACTTATAATGCTTAATTAAGTGTTTTTTGGAATGTAAACCTGAAAAACAACATTAAATGCAAGATAATTCCTAACACCCACTTTTAAGTCCAAGGTGGGACCCATATGCCATTGTTGGTGAATGGGTCCCTCTTGGCTCCAAATTTAAAATATTTCAAATTTTCTTTTGGGTTTTTATTCAAAAATACCTTATGTCAGCATGTGATGAGGTATCATTGGGTTCAAAAGGCACAAGTGTGTATAAATAAGTTTTTTTCTCCTCATTTTACATCTCTTATCTCTTATCTCTTATCTCTTATCATTCATTCATCCACCAATCTTCCATCTCAAGTCAAGCAACTTAGGGTTTTAATATTACAAGCCATTCAATATCAATTTTTAGACATTCAAGGGCATATTCTTCATGTATTGTTGCAAAAAGTAAAGATCAATCATCATGGAAAGGTAATCAACACCATTATTGCATGTTTCATTCCATTCTTTCTCCATTTTGGTTTAATTACCTAAAAGGGGTTTGACGAAGGAAAACCCCCATGCCCTAATGTCCAACATTTATCTTTCTTGTCTTGTGTGTTTGCAAACTTAGCTCTCTTGGAAGCTTGGAAATAATTAAGAATAAATTACCAATATTCTTTAAGTCTTCTCTTCATTAACATGTCAAAATATCAACAAAAACTCATTTTTCAGGTTCGAAAATTAGTGTTTCAGAAACCAACACCTATAGAGAATCAAAGTACAGACCGAAAGCTCTGAATTCCACTTTTGATTATCTAGAAATACGAAAGTGGACTTATTCACCATGGGTAGTGAATGAGTCCCACTACAAGGTTAGTTTTGAGTTTTTGCATTTTTAGATACAATTTTGCCAAAAAAAGTTTGTGGCATAGTTTTTCAAAACTAGGACTGAGTCATCTAGAATGGTGAATGAGTCCCACCAAGCCTAAAAATCAGCATCAATAGCATCCTAGAAGGGATTCCCAATCTTCACCCACATTCTAGGTGCACACTTTCAATTTGGTTTATTTTTGTTTTTTTTGCATTCATTTCTAGGTGTTTTTGCATGACATAATGTGTTTTCAAACAACATGCATTTTAATAGTTTTCTCTTAATAATAAATACATTTTATTATTATTCTACATATAAATCAGTTCATTTAGACATATTTAATCCATATTCCATCCATATTGCATTGAATTTGAGTATAACATAAGCATTTTGGCCCTTCTTTCGACTCTTAGGTGAAAAACCCTAGAAGTGCTAGAAAGAACTAGGGTACCAAAAAAATATGTTACAAGATTATAATTTTTTTGAACACAAAGTTAAGTGACTTGGATTATTTGAAAAATGGAAGGGGCTTGTGAATATGAATAGGAAGAACCTGTCCAGTGTCACAAATGATGGTATATCTTATTGCAATCACAATTATGTTGGTGGCTATACTACTCCCAATGATCATGTGGCTGGCTTGGTTAACAACTATACAAATAGCACATTTGGGGATATTCAAGTAAATGTTCCAAAAAAGAATACTATCCGAAAAAATGAAAATGACGACACTTGGAGATATCGTCAAGCTTCTTTACTAAGTGATGTAGACATTGGTATTGTGCAGAAACTTAACTATACCTCATAGAAAGAGCCATATATGGCTAAATCTACTAAAATAATGCTAAAATTGGTCCATTTCCATCAAAATAATCTAATAATTTTGAACCAAGATACATCGAAGAGGGAAACCTTATTGAATTTGTTGGAAATATTGGAAATCAAATCAGTCCAAATAACCTAACTGAAGCTAAGCAATAGGAGGAATTAGTTACAGTCTCTACAATGAGAGGAGGAACCCATGCTATGACACAACACATCTTGGGATGGTTTGAAGACTGTAGGGTGAAGTGTTAACACCAAAATTGGAAAATGAATAAGAGGTCATTGTTGGAAGAACTAGTTTTCAATACCGATGATGGGTAAGTCTAGCTCATGATCGCTATGCACAAGAACAATATGCGCTTATAGTGAAAATGTATGAAAATTGTTTGGACTTCATAGTTAGCTTTGAAATGAGAGGGATGCAACTTAAGGTGGATAAAGGCGCATCAAATCTAGGATGACCTTGGCAACATGGAGTTGAAAAATGATAAATAGCTTATGACAAAGAGTGTGCTTGATGCAAAAGACAAATCAGACATAACAGTTAATCATTGGGTTACTAAGGCACAAGTGGGTATAAGTAAGTTATTTTCTCCTCATTTTACATTTGTTATCTCTTATCATTCACTCATCCACCAATCTTCAATCTCAAGTCAAGCAACTTAGGGTTTTAACATTACAATCCATTCAAGATAAATTTTTAGACACTCAAGGGAATATTCTTCATGTATTGTTGCAAAAATTCAAGATCAATTAGCATGGAAAGGTAATCAAATCCATCATTTCATGTTTCATTCCATTCTTTCTCCATTTTGGTTTAATTACTTAAAAGGGGTTTGATGAAGGAAAACCCCCATGACCTAACATCCAACGTTTCTCTTTCTTGTCTTGTGTGTTTGCAGATTTAGCTCTCTTGGAAGCTTGGAAATCATTAAGAATCAAGATTATTTAAGTCTTTTCTTCATTAAAATTTCAAAATATCAACAAAAACTCATTTTTCAAGTTTAGAAATCAATGTTTCAGAAGTAGACACCTATAGGGACTCAAAGTGTAGACCGAAAGCTCTGAATTCCACTTTTGAATATCTAGAAATTCAAAAGTGGACTCATTCACCATGGGTGGTGAATGTGTCCCACTCCAAGGTTATTTTTGAGTTTTTTGCATTTTTACATACCCTTTTGTCAGAAACAATTTGTGGCACAATTTTTTAGAACTGGGACTGATTCGCTCAGAATGGTGAATGAGTCCCACCAAGCCTATAAATTAGCATCAACAACATCCTAAACACCATTGCTAGTATTCACCCGCATTCCAGGTGCACACTTTTAGTTTGGCTCATTTTTATTTTGTTTCGCATTCATTTCTAGGTGATTTTGCATTACATAATGTGTTTTCAAATAACATGCATTTTGATAGTTTCATCTTAATAATAAATACATTTCATTCTTTTAATACATTTAAATTAGTTCATTTACATGTATTCATCCATATTCAATACATATTGCATTGAATTTGAGTGTAACATAAACATTTTGTCCCTTCTTTCTTCTTTCAGGTGAAAAACCCTAGAAGTGCTAGAAAGAACTAGGGTACCCAAAAACTATGTTACAGGATTATAAGATTTTTGAAATGAAGTTAAGTGACTTGGATTATTGGAAAAATGGAAGGGGGCTTTTGAATATGACCAGGAAGAACCTATCCAGTGTCACATATGATGGTATATATTATTGCAATCACAATGATGTTGGTAGCTATAGTACTCCCAATGATCATGTGGCTGACATGGTTAGCAACTATACAAATGGCACATTTGTAGATATTCAAGTAAATGTTCTAGAAAAGAATACTATCCTCAAAAATGATAGTGATGACACTTGGAGATATCACTAGGGTTCTCTAATAAGTGATGTTGACACTGGTATTATGGAGAAACTTAATTGTACCTCAGGGAAAGAGCCATATATGGCTAAATCTATTAAAAAAATGCTAAAACTAATCCATTTCCATCAAAATAATTTAATAATTTTGAACCAAAGATACATGCAAGAGGGAAACCTTATTGAATTTGTTGGAAATATTGGAAATCAAATCATTCCAAATAACCTAACTGAGGCTAAGCAATAGGAGGAATTATTTGCAGTCTCTACAATGAGAGGAGGAACCCATGCTATGACACAACACATCTTGGGATGGCTTGAAAACTGTAGGGTGAAGTGTTAACACAAAAATAAGTGTGAGCACCCTTCAAACTCTGCAAACACTCATAACCTCAAACATGGGTTAGTTACATGCAAATTTATCCAATGCTCCTATGAAATAACATTGTATGCTTCAAAATACAAAAAATAACAAAATAGATCAAAAAGACATTGAAAAAGCATAACATGTACCTATTCCATATTGGATTGGTGTCAAATGTGCCAATGAGCCTTTTCGCAATCCTTGGTAAAACTCACAAGATGCAATGCAATGGTGATGGTAAAAATTAGTTCTTAATTGAAGAGATTAACTTTGCATGAGATTGTAGATGATTTAATGAAGAATCAACCCCCTACTTATAGATTCTCAAGTTGAAAGAATGCTCATAAGATCTAGCAATGTGGGATAAAGATTGGACCAATGAGATGAGGCCACTTGTCACATTATGATAGGTTGAGGAATGTGCAAGTTTTGGCCAATGTGCCCAAGAGGGGGAGATTCAAATTTGAATTTGTGAATTAAATGTTGACAGGGGGAAATGTAAGAGAGAAGTTATTGAAATGTGGGAAGGGACAAGTCAACTTGTCTTCATATTCAAACTTGAGGGAATATTCCATTTTTATGCCAAGTTGAAAGAAAATGATGAATTTATAAATGAATTAAAATGATTTATTGGTGCAAGTGGGAAAAGCTAGAGGATGTGATAGGTGGTTAGGTTAGGTTAATTAGGATTAGATTAGCTTAGGTGATGATTAGTTTATTTTGACCCATTTGAGTTGAATATTTATATTTATTTAAATCAGGAGGGAGAAATATGACTTTTGAGATTTCATTAAATAAAGTTTGGTTTATTTAATTAAAAGGTTGATGTTAGACTTTGATTTATTTAATTGAAATGAATAACCTTAGGAATGAATTAAATAGTTTTGATTTACTTGGTGAATGGATTTGATGAGCTTGATTAATTTAATGAGCGAATGCATATGAACTAAGTGCATAATGCTAATTTAACGTCTCTACATTTTCCCCCTCTTTGAAGCAATGTACTCACTATGTTGGTTCAAAGAATAAATTTTTCGCTATCAAAAATTCAAAAAAAAAATGATTTGTTCGAATGCCCCAGCAGAAAGAAGTACACTAGTACATTGCCCCCTCTAGAGATCGAGCGAAAAGATTTGATTTGAGGGCCGATATCGCGATAAAGAGGTTTAAAATGGATAGTTATGGATGATGATACAAATGAGATGTTTTTAAGATGTGTAGAATAAAAATCTATATTATACTAAACAACTTAAATGATGATATGATGTGATGATGGATGAGATGGATGATGTGATATGGTATGATTATGCAAATGTATGATTTTATGAGATGCTTAGAGTAACAAATCTATATTATGATGATGAACATGCATGTGGGATGATATGTAGACTACTGATGGTTTGTGGATGTAGGATGGATGTACTAGTGATGATGATTAACTATTCATGACATGATGTTAGTGCGGAAAAGAAGACATTAGATGATGACAAGAGGATCCAACAAGCCAACTTTATGAGAGATGATGATGAGAAATGGTGATGAAAAAGGATAATTTTCTTATCAAGGATTGGGATTTTCAAAGGGTCACTTACCTTATGTTTTATAACACGCATAAGTACGATGCATCAAGGTATAGAGGACCAGGATGGCATGTTACTTAGTGTGGTGGAGTTTGAATCAAAAAATAGATAGGTGTATTCTTGTTCACACCTAACATACAAAAACCTTGCTAGGATGCACTTTAGAAGTTTCAAACATCTCGAACCAAAACATGAAAAGGTATAACCAATCAATGCAATAGTCAACAAGCTGTCCCAAAAATCCTCTATACATATCTAATAGAGCAAGTATTCACCAAGGTTATTTTACAAGAACATCCAACAAGCATAGTAGACAAAAGGATAATGATCGTTTCCCCATTCCTATCTCTCTAAATCCTTCATTCAGATATCATCAACAGGTCCTTGGACTGAGCAAAATAAGATAAGTCAAAAGACAAAAATAAAGCACACAAACAAGTTGATGTTCTTTAATACCGCTAACCAAAAGGGAATTTTTTTTAAGGATAAGAACCGAAACTATTGCCAAAAGATAATGCCCATTGTAGGAAGGATACATCCTAGAACATGTTAGTGGATGGTGACATGACATTTCATTTATCCAAAGTGCTCTTTCTAATAAATAATGCCCCTTGTAGGAAGGATACATCCTAGGACATGATATCAAATGATTGATGTGGGACTACTTGGATGATGGACTATCAACACAAAGAATTAACCAACTTGTTTATGTACTATCTTAAATCTGAGACTTGACGTTTTTGAGTTTTACTTTTAAACTGCTAGACTTGTTTCTAACTATTTCACCAAAGTTTGAGGATGACGATCAATTTATTATGAGTGGTGTTTATTGTAGGTGCAAGCGAGATGAGGTGGATGGATTTTTGCAAATATTTTGATGTTTTTTATCTTTTTAAGATGTTTTGAGGCTATTTTTTTGTATTTTTTAAGATTTTCAAATGTTTTTATTTTTGATTTTCCAATGTTTTGGGATTTTCTAAGATTTTGACCAAGAGTCTAACCTAAAGACCTATCCTATGGGCCTTGGGGGCTGATCAACAGATTAGCCTTGCCTGCGTTATACACATAGAGACCACGTAGTTTGACTAATGACTTGACCAATTTACAAATGACAATATACATGATGAAATGTCAATTTATTTTAACAGACTTGTAAAGGACTGACCTAAGTGTCTTGGGGGATGATAAAAAATCAACCTTGCCTATGTTCAAGCTTAGAGATGATGTAGTTCGACAAGACGACTTTTTTTTTGAATTTTTGACTGAATTTTTGACCTATTATGGGATTTTGATAATTTTTTTATGTTTTTTGGATTTTCTAATTTTTTGATGTTTCTGGATTTTCTGATTTTCTGATGTTTTTGGGTTTTTTTATTTTCTGATGTTTTTGGATTTTTTGATGTTTAGGACTTTAAGAATATACACGAATCTGATCCAATGAGCACATTCTCCCAGTTTGATGCAATATACTACTCTGATAAAGGCAGGACAAACTAACCTTGAGGATGGGCCGAGTAGTATTGGGAGGGATCATGATACAAGAACATGACCAAACTATGATGCAGATGTCAGTGGATGATGGAAACCTTATGGATGAATGATACAGAACAAGCCATAAAGATCTTGATGGATGGAAAGTGCTTATTTACGCAAGGTGCCTTTTTTCTAGGTTTTCACCAAGGTACTTGTCCAAAGTGCCACCGAAGTGGTTTTCACTAGAGGACAATTTTTTTCTCTTTACTATTTTTGATCCTTTTTCTAATTTTTATGGATTTTTTTCTTTTTTTATTTTTTTGTTGTTGTCACCAAGACGCCTATTTCCTAGGTTTTTGTCGAAGTAACCATTTTTTTAGGACATTTTCTGATTTGATTTTTTTTGGATTTTTTGGTTCTATACCTTGAAAGATTTAGGCATAAAACTTTTTGAGATGAGAGCTATTCATGGGATCTTGCAGAGGTTCCCCTTTGGGTGTTGATAACAGATATGCCCCTGACTTATAACTTGTTGTGATAAAGAATGGTCCCAACCAATTGGGTTCAAACTTTCCTTTACTGCTTGGGTTTGGGATATTCTTCTGATTCTATTTTAATACCAGTTCTCCAACTTGGAATGTTCTGTATCTGATTTGCTTATTGTAGCTCCTTTTGAGTCTATTCTTATAGAATTTCAAACGATTCAAAGTATCTATATATTGCTCATCCAGTAGCTCCAGCTCATTTAGTCTTGATACCCAGTACTCTTCATCTGTGATGAGGTTTTGCAATGATATCCTAAGGGATGGGAGCTCAATCTCTATGGGGAGTATTGCTTCTAATCCATAGACCAGGGAGAAGGGGGTGGCATTGGTGGGTGTGTAGATACTGGTTTGATAGGCCCAGAGGGCAGGATTAAGCTATAAATGCCAATCACAATCTGCATCATTGACTATTTTCTTGAGGATTTTCAAAATGGTTTTGTTTTTAGCTTCTTCATGGCCATTGCCTTGGGATAGTATGGGGTGGAGAAGCGATGCTGGATTTTGAATTTTTTGCATAAGTCACGGACATCCTGATTCTTGAGTAGTGTCCCATTATCTGAGATAATGGCTTGCAGAACACCATAGCAGCATATGAGATAGTTCAAAATGAACTTTGAAATCTGCTTCCCAATTATATACGTCATGGGTATGGCTTCCACCCACTTAGAAAAGTACTTTGTTGCGGTTATGATGAATTTGTGGTCGCTAGATGAGGTGGGTGTGATTTTCCCAATGAGATCAAGTCCCCACTGTGGAAACGGCCATGGTGTAACGATAGGATGAAACTCTTGAGCTGAAGCATGGATGAGGTCCCCATGTTGCTGACATTGTAGACACTTTCTGACATAGTCATGTGCTTCTCTTTCCATTGTGGGCCAATAATACCCCATCCTCAGTAGTTTCTTGGCTATGGTCATTCCACTTGAGTGTGACCCATAGATACCATTGTGTACTTTAGTTAGAGCAGTTAATGCCTCCTCAGCATTTAAGCAGTGTAGTAGGGTTCCTTCTATGCTCCTACAATATAGGGTATCTCCTAGGATGACAAATCTGGATGCCTTTTTGACAAAGGTTCATTTTAGGTATGATAGTAAGTGAATGGGTATGACTCCTATTCAAAGGTATGTGTAAATGTCATGATACCAAGGATCACTGGGACCAATGATTTCACACATGAATTCTGATTCTGGTACCTCAAATGTAGGCACAAGAAGCTGCTCTATCAGGAATTCATATTTTGGAACATTGTTGGGGATGTCCAGTAGGGATCCAATTGTTGCCATGGCATCTACTGCTCTGTTGTTGCCTCTAGGTATCTGCTCAAATGTAATTTCAATGAAGGATTCTTTAAGAGTCTCCACCAATTTCTTGTATGGAGTGAGCTTGTCGTCCTTGATTTGGTATTCATCGTCCACTTGATTTATTATCAATTGGGAGTCTTTGTATACTCTGAGAGCTATAATGTTTCACTACACTGCTATTTTGAGACCTATGGTTAAATCCTCATATTCTGTAATGTTATTGGTGCAGGGAAACGCCAACTTATAGGACCTTCATATGCAATCCCCTTGTGGGGTGATAAAGAATAAACCAGCTCTTGATCCATGCTGGGTGTATGAGCCATCAAAGTATAGCTTCCAATGGTCAGTTATGTTGAGATTAAAGATAGATTCATCTCAAAACTTTGAGATAAGAGGATTTTCAGAATAGATTGGTGCTTTTGCAAGTTGTTCTGTGATAACTTGGCCTTTGATTGCTTTCCTCTCCATATATTCGATGTCATATTCTGATAATATCATTACCCATTTGACCATTCTTCCAATCAGCATTGCTTTTGATAGTAAGTATTTGAGAGGGTCAATTTTGGCGATGAGCTTTATTTTGTGTGCCAACATGTAATGTCTAAATTTTTGAGATGCAAACACTACTGCTAGGCATGCTTTCTCGATGAATGAATATTTTAGCTCATGGCCAACCATTGTTCTGCCGATGTAATAGATAGCCCTTTCTATTCCATTTTCATCAAGCTAAGCTAGGAGAGCTCCAAGGTCTATTGTTGTTGCTGATACATAGAGAATCAATGATTTTCTTAGGATTGGTGGCATTAAGACTGGTGGTGTCAGTAGATATTCTTTGATTTTGTTGAATGCCTCTTCACACTTTCTATCCCATTTGTACACTACTCCCTTGTCGAGTAGGTGAGAGTATGGGTTTTGTTTGTCTGCTAACTATGCTATGAATCTATGAATGGATTGGATCCTACCTTAGAGACCTCTTAATTTCTTTAATTTCTTTGGTGCCTCCATCTCGAGGATTGCTTTTACCTTTGCTGGATCTACCTCGATACCCCTCATTGATACTATATATCCTAGCAATTTTCTCAATTGTACATCAAATACACACTTCTTAGGGTTTAATCTGACCTTGTACTCCTCCAATCTGTCAAAGATGGCACTAAGGGTTGCTATGTGATCTTTTATCTTTCTAGACTTGGCTAGAATTTCATCAACATAGTCTTCAACCACCTTATGGATCATGTCATGGAATATTAATGTCATGGCCCTTTGGTATGTTGCTCCTACATTCTTTAAGCCTAATAGCATCATATTCTAGTAGTAAGTCCCCCATGGACAAGTGAAAGTTGTTTTATGTTGGTCCTCTTTAGCTATCATGATCTGATTGTACCATGAGAATATGTCCATTAGTGACAACATTTCATGTCTAGCTGTCATATCCACAATCATATTGATGTTTGGAAGGGGGAATTCATCTTTTGGACATGCCTTATTCAAGTCTTTGAAGTCTGTGTAAATTTTAATGTTCCCATCAGGTTTTGAAATAGGTACTAGGCTTGATACCCATTCTGGATAATCTATCGGTCAGATGAATCCTACATCTAATAGCTTTTTTAGCTCCATTTTGACTAATAGGGTGATTTGCGAGTGCATTTTTTGAAGCTTTTGCATGACAGGTTTTGCTTCTGGATGTACTACTAAATTATGAACCACAGTCTCTAGATTAGGTCCTGGCATGCCAACATAGGTCCATGTGAATTTTATCTATCTTTATCTTAGGAATGCTTCTAGGAGCTCTTGTTCCTTTTCTAGTAATGACTCCGCATAAAATTTGATATGTGGGGTCTCCTCTATTCCTAGGTTGACCGGATTGCATTTTTTTGCCAAGGCTAGTGACTTTTCCTGATAAAGAGCTCTTAAAGGAAGATTGAATCCCCCATCCTTGAGTGCCTCAGAGAGGTTTTCACCATTGGATGCATCCTTTCTTTATACTTTTTTCTTGTCAGAGAGTGCCATAGTGTGGTTTTCACTCAAAAACTTGGATATTATTCTAAATTTCTCACTTTTGCGACTGAAGGACTCAATCATTTCCCCATAATAGTCATGTGTGTCCAGCTCCATTATAAACCCTACTTTATGATCCCCATCTAGAATGTTGTCCTGCACTCCCATGAATTTTGAGAGTGCCTCATCATTTTTGAATGTATTGAGAACCATTGGTGCTTGTTGGTCATAGTCGATGAGTTGGGGATATACTAGGCAGATCTCATGATTTTAGTGGTCTATTTCAAAAGATAGGGTGCTAATCATGCAAAGAGTTGTATCCTAAAATAGCCTAGGTAAGTTAGTCAAGTGATCCTCATCATCACTACTACTACAGACATCAATTATGTCAAATGTAAATATATCTATGAGTCTACTTGTAGACACTCGTAATCATAGTTCTGTTGGGGTTGGCTAAGGAGGATTATTAACTGTTCTAACTAGAGGACTTTAGCCATGTATAGTTATACTCAAAGGGGTATATCCAAGGCCAAGATTTCTTATCGGTCACGTCTTTGGCATGATAGGTATTATGATCCCATTGTCATTTTGTCCAAGTCTTTGATTTCTGTCATAGCCCATTGTGAGCATCATTTGTAGACCCTTTCTTTTGTCATCCATTGGTAAATCATCCATTGGTCTTTCATCTTGATATAGCATATGACATGGATATGCCTCAATAACTTCTCATCCAAGATCTCCCTAACTTATAAAGGTGGGATAGTTTTCAGGAGATGTTTGGGATGTGGAGGCTTCATTTATTTGTGGACGTCCCCATGATCTAGGAGATTGTGGTAACTCTCCTACCACAAAGGCATTATTAAGGAGCTTGTAGTTTCCACAGCTGTTATCTTGGATGATGAGCTTGATGTCAGAGATGGTGGGAATGGTGGGAGTGGCGGGTGTCTCTATCATAGAAGTGGATGCGAGAGTGGAAGGATCGATGTATGGTGTGGATGGGCCTTCATCATTTTTTGGTACTTGGGGGATTTTATAGTACTTTTCTTGAAGGATTTTTTAATAGGAGAATGGTTCGGGATCTCCATGGATGGTAACTTCTTGTCCCTCATGTGTGAATTTTACACATTGATGGAAATTTGACGCTACTGCCTTCATTGTATGAATCCATGGACATCCCAGAAGGATGTTATATGGTAAGTCAAGGTACAGGACCTGACAAGTGGTTTCCATGAGAGCCGACCCTACTTGAATAGGGATTTTGATCATGCCTTGGGACACTCTTTCTTGATCATCATATGCTCTTATTGTGATACCCTTTCCTTTGTCAATAGAATCCTCTGGGATTTTCAATTGTTTGATGAGGTTGAGAGAACATATATTCAAACCCACACCTCCATCCAACAAGACCCTTTTGAATTTTCTCTTATGTACTATGACTTCTAAGTGAAGTGCACAGTTGTGAGATGGCTGAGTGGGGAAATCATGGTCAGAGAATGTAAGAAGATTAGGCGTAATGATATTTTTGACCATAGCTTGGAATTTCTCTGCATCAAGATCTACGAGGACAATGGATGAGGCCAATGCTTCTTCAAGGATTTTCCTATGGGTAGATGAGATTTTTAGCAACTCCATGATGGAGATTTGCATTGGTGTTCTCTTGAGTTGATTTAGGACATTGTAGGCATTAGGGACAGATCTAGATGTAGGGACTCTATTTTGTTGGGATGATCCTGTGATGGTGACTTTCTCGCTTCTTGTGGTGACTCAACAATCGGCATGGGCACCTTTGATGGTGATGACTGTTTAGTATTCATCTAGGGAGGAAACAATAGTTTCGTACACATGGTTCATGTTTGTGTGGGTTCCTTTCCCTTTATCTGTATTGTTATTATTCCCTTTATTTCCATGATTCAGCATCAGATTCGTGTATATCTTAAGATCTTGATTTCCTGTTGGTTGTTCCACGTTTATAATCCTTTGGTCAATGAGATCTTGAACTATGTTTTTTAATCTCATACAACTATTTGTAGTATTGCCTTTGATTTTATCGAATTCACAGAGTTGATTCTCATTATACCAAGGAGGTTTCACATCTGGTTCTTGGTAATTCTCAGAGGCAGGAGCCTTGATGAGTTTTTTGTCTATCAACTTCTTCATTATGTCTTCAAGTGGTTCCCCCAAAGTGGTGTATTTTCGCTTGGGATAATTCTTGTGTTGGGGTGGTCCTCTTTGATCATTGAGATTATTGATTGTTGGATTTTTGTTTGGTTGGTGTGTTGTGTGATGATTGTTTTGGTGTTGGATTTGGATTTGTGGTGTGGGTTTATTTTGGCGAGGGGCACTAATGACCACCTTGGCATCGACAACACCATCATTAGTAATGTTTTTGTTTCTTGCCCACATGCACGGTTTATCATTTTAGTTGGAAGATGGGCGGTTGTTTTGTTGTTCATGGTATGAGGTTGATCCTGCTGGTTGAGTCATGAGGGCTCGTTCGATGCTAAGCACCTTGGGGATCAATTGGTCATATGTGGTGATGCCTTGAACCTTGAGATGAAATGCTAAGAGGCCGTCAAGGTTGGAAATGATGGTGCAAACTTGTTGTTCTTCTGGCATGGCCCACTTGCTTTGATTGGCCTTGGATCACCATCGTTGTAGGAATGATGCTAAAGATTCACCATTTCCTTGTTTCAGAGCTAAGAGTTCTTCTAGACTAACATCCATTGCAATGTTGCATGCATAATTTTCAATGAATGCGTCTATAATTTCTTGGAATGTTCTAATGCCTGAAGGTAGTGGAGAGAACCATTCCATAGTGTGGCCAGCCAAAGTCCAAAGAAATAGGAACATCAGATAAGTATTCTCATATGCGACTTCCATGCAATGAACTTGGAATTCCCTGATGTGATCTTCAGGGTTTCCTGTCCCATGATATTTGTCAAACTTGGGGATCTTGAATCCCTTGGGGAATGGTTTCATCACAAGGCTCATGTCAAATGGATAGGGGAAGAAGTTGCTTGGTGTCTTTGTGGTCTACCCTAATTGAAGATCGAACACTTGCTACGAGAGCAACACGATTTGTGCCACCACATCATTTTTTGGATCAGGTGGTGGGATGAAAGTGTTTTGGGGTGTTTTGATTGTGGGTTGGATGGGTGGGTTGGTCGGTGTATTGTTTGATGGTATCTATATGTTTTGTCAAGTTAGGTAGGCTTCCACCTACTATTGTATGAACAACACTTGTTGTTGATCTTGTTGTTGCTTTGCTAAGATTTGTGTTTGATGTTGTGCTTGTTGTTGAGTTGCTAATTCAGCTACTTCTTGCTACTCTTGATATGCTTTCAATTGTGCATCTTGGTTTTGTGCAAGAAGTTTTGCTTGTGCTTGTGCTTTTTGTGCTTGATATTGGGTGTTTTCCTGAGCTTGAGGCTATGCTTGCGCTGCTTGGGCTTGTGCTTGTGTTACTTCTTGTTGTAATAGAATTTGTGCCTGAGCAGCCTTTTATGCTTGAAATTCTTGCAATGCTTGAGTGGCTTGGGTGGCTTGTTGTTGTTGTTGTTGCAATAAATCTTGGGCTTGCATGGCCTGTTGCATTTGTAATGTGGCTTGTACATCTTGGGTAGCTTGCGCAGCTTGAGTAGCTTACTAAGTAGCTAGTTGTATGACTTTTTGTTTCTACACTTGTTGGAATCCCCTTTGAAAAGAAGCTTGCAATGTCGTGTTGTTTTGGTTTGATGTGGTGAAATTTGGTGGTGGTGGGGGTGGTAGTGGATTTGGAATGGCATTTGTGTTAGTGGTGAGCGGTGATGTCATGTTGATGATTTGATTGGTGGATAGTGTTCTTGATGTGGTGGTTTGAGTGATAAGTGGTGCTATTCATGTGATTGGCCCTTGAGAGACCATGCCTTGCAATGTTAGGGGGTGTTTGATGATGTTGTGATTGCTTGTGTAGTTTTCATCTGTTGTTGTGATATCCATGACAAATTTTGAGCATTTGGCATAATGCTTTGATTGATATTTGGGATGTTGGTTTGATTGATACTTGGTAAGGGGGGAAGCCCTAAACCAAGGAGTGGTGTGGATGATGATGGAAAAAGTGGAAGTGGTGGAAATGTAAGGGGTGTGAGTCCTTGCGAAAATTCCCCCTAGTCTAAACATCTCTCCTTCCTCTTGTGAATTAGTGAGGAGAGAAGTTTGAGGTGTTGCATAGAAGAATGATGATGATGGATCATGATGGAAGGTGAGAGGAACATTCTTATGTAATGGGTTTTCGGGTATTTTTTGTTCCAAGGTGGTGTTTGCATCCAAGTTTTGATTATTAACAAGGGGGTGTGATTGAATAGCATTGAGAAATGCATTTCCCTTATTAACGTTAGGTTGGGTTGGAGCAAAAGATGTCATGATTTGCAGAATTTTTTGAGTGATATTTTGGGATGGGGGTGTGGACGAGATGGGAATGGTGGATGTGATTGGAGGAAAAGATGTCTCTACTATGGTACTCATGTCAAAATCTAAAGGTAATTTGGCCCCTTGCTTCGGTAGTTCAAGCATGTATAATGAAGGGTTAAGCCTCATCATTATATTGATGATCTTATGGTTTTTCGGATTTTGAAGCATTTCAATTATTTCATCATGAGACATCCCAAAGGTGAGGTATTCTCCTTGGGCTTCTTCTTGTGGGTTTTGCGATGATGTCAGAAGGTTAACTGTGAGATTTCCAGACCCAATGGGATTCATTTGAGGAGTGGTTTGACTAAGATCACTTGAAGTGGGCATTTCTTTGTTGGCTTCCATGCTCTTCTTGTATTGAGATCTAGTTTGAACCATAAAACAAGGATCATTTTTTAAGAATGGGAGATGAATTTCTTGATTCTTTGGATTGATCTTTATTTTATGCCTCAAATTAGAAAATTTTAGGATATATTGAGGATCGAAAGGTGATATGATGATTATGGAAAAGATGGATGATGTGGATGTTATGATCTTTTGGTAAATCTTGAAGGAGATACTTAGGCTTTTGGGACTTTTAGATATGTTTCAGATTTTGACTTTGATTTTCCCTTGGGATTTGTCCTTGATTTATTTTGATTTTCATTTTGAACAAATAAACCCTAAGATGTTTGGATGATTACCTAAGGATGGATTTTCTCAAATGATGATAATTTTGAATATGTATAGGGAGAAGGATGCATCTATCTAAACCTATTAAAAAAATGATAATTTAACTAGGCACATGAAGAAGGATGCATCTACATATACCTAACTAAATAAGATTGTTTGATAACTTTGAATAAGCATATGCAAAAGGATGCATCTACGCATACCTAGCCAAAGGTGATTTTGATAAGGATTTCAAGGATTTAATCTCAAGGATTTTGATGATTTTGATTTTTCCAAAAAGCCTAGCATTAAGGATAATTTCAAGATTTTCCAAAAGGCGATGGTGAGATTATTTTTGTTTTGATGTTTAAAGGATGGATGAAAAATATTTTGATTTTCTTTGACCCTAACAAGAACCTAAAAAAGACACTTTGTTTGCCTAGACCTAGGTATTGAAGAACGTGCAAATGCTTCCTAGAGACCTTTACAACCAAATAATGATTCAATTTGGACATACATTTTCAGATTTCCAACCAATGACCTTTTCTTTGGAATTTTTCAAGAATTGTGAGGCTTCAAGACACATGAAAGTTCATTTTTCTTAGCTTTTCTTAATGGCTTCATTTTACCAAAAACACTTTCTTTGATTAAGCTTTCAAACTAAGATGTCCAATGTCTTAATTTCTTCAAACCACACAAAGTATGTTATGTGGAAATTTGATGAACTCAAGGCAAGGGTTTACCTATTGTTTACTTAAGTAGATAAATCAAGATGTAATCCAATGTTTAGAAACCTCTAAGGATGTAAATCCCAAGGGAAAGCAATAACATATGGATTGATTCAATTGTATTTGTCTCCAAAAGGGTTTGAAATTTGGATGATGATGTTAAGTGTTTATTTCCAAGATGTTTTCGATCAATCAATGCATTTTGTAACCCAAGAATAAGTACAACCCTATGGATGTGTAAGATAATATTTGTTAGATTCTCACTTGGAAAAGTTGAGCTATGCTTATCTTTAGCTAATGGTTAGATGCTTGACCCCATTGGCTCCCCTCCATGGCTCATTATCGTCAATTAGGGCAGCCAAGCATCAACACCCATGAAACTCCCATGGCATGCTTTCCATTTCTACTAAAAGACCGTAAAAGGGTGGGGTGGCTTCAGAATGACCATTATTGCACCAACAAATAGATTATAGGATTTTGGAAAATTCTAGTGCTCACATGGGTTTTAATAAGGACTTTCCATTCATGGAGATTGACCCATATGGCAAGAGTTCCCTTTCAGATCCATCTTGTTAGAATCAAATGCGTGATATTGGCGTTTACTCTAATACCCACATTTATATCCCAGTTGGAAATAATCTTGGCTTTAGAGTGTTACCAGTTGAGTCTTTCCCTTGGGTGAGTACTTTTCCCCAAGGCAAGCCCTCTAGGATAAACAAAAGTGAATAAAGAAGAATATTCGTAACTCGATCAATCTTTGTTGGCAACAAAGAGAGAGAATATATGCAATAATTTCCCCACTCGCACTTGCACAAGATTTTGTTCAATTTTTTAAATCCAAATTGAAGTGTGGAGGTGGGTATGTGCAAGATCATCATGGAAAAAATAGGCCCTTAAGTGGCAAATTTTTTAGAAAAATCAGAGTTAGGCAATTTGACGTAAAAATTTGAATAAGTTATCTATGTTATTTCAAAAGTATGTAAGAATAGAATCTGTAGAAAATTGAATGTAGTTTCTAAACCACTAGTTTTTCTAAAAAGAAAAAAATCTATTTAGTGAAAATTTGAAATTTCAATGCGATGGTACTTAAATTTCAGGGAAAAATAAGAAGTGGGTGTCTGTCTAACCACCCTAACCACAATAAAATGATAATATTTTTTTATAATATTTTAGATATAAGTAGAGGAGTCATGCCCTGATGTGATGCATATTTTTTTGTAATTTGTTTCCAATTAAATAATTAATTATGATTTTTTATTAAAACTTTTTAAAAAATATAGAAAATCATGTCTAACCACCTTAACTTGGTCAAAACTTCATGAAATTCAATTTTTCTTTTTTTAATCCTATAGTATGCGAATCATAGAATGTGACACATGTTTTGGATTAAAAAAAGTGATACTGTTTGAAAGCTATAGATGTTTTTCAATTAGCCTATCAGTCAGGACTTTAGTCATAATTTGAATAGAAAATGAATAATAATTATTTATTAAATTCAAATTAAAACATAATTTATATTAGTGGAAAGTTGTGAATCTCCTTTAAAAACCCTTTTCGTTTCATCAATTTTGGGTAAAAAAATAGTCGTCAACCACATACCCATCATATTGCCACTTTTTGGCCCATCATGATCCTGCGCATACCTGGGTGATTTCTTTATCTCACCCTAAAGACATCAAAAATTCCTTTTGATTCTCAAGATTGCCATAAAGCGTGAGAGAAGCTCATACGTCCTTTTTCAATGCCTTTAGTTTAAGTAAGCCTTCATGAAAAACAAAGTTGCACTTGTTCTTTTTAAATCCACAAAGCAAAATGTGACTTTTTTTTAAAACACCAAATGACAAATGAGAGACATTTTGTTCAATTATTAACCAAAAACAAACTTTAGTAAGTTGTATTCCTAATGTTTGTTTTAAACCTTTGCAAAAAAATTGGAAAGATTCTTTTTAAACCCAAATGAAAATTAGTGTCCTAAGAAAGAAGAGATAACAATTTCATGAAAAAGTGTTTAACCAAACACTAAAGTGTTTAACCAAACACTAAAGTGTTTAAAAAAACACTAAAGTGTTAAGAAAACACTTTGATCTTGCAAAATATCTTCCTTATGCTTCATTATCCTTCGTTTTCCTTCTTCGATTTCCTATTAAGAAAAAAAATCAAGTTATTCAATTAAAATCAGTTTAGGTATTAACTTTAAATAATAGAATGGTTTTTAATTGAAAAAGACTAATGATTTAAAACTAATGAAATGAATTATTGATTAGAGTCCCAATTTGTAAATAGATAAATATTTATGACAATTTGAATAAGATTTCAAATCCCTTTTACTTAGCCCGTAAAAAGTCGTAAATGAGCAACAACAATTAACGAGGATACCTGCTAAATATAAATGAGTGGTTTCTGGATATAAAGGTCATCTACAATTCTACTGTATCGATCGATTTCATCTCATCTTCACCTTCTCCCACGAAAGTAAATGTGAGATATGAGTGAAAAACCATCAACATGATTATTTCAAGCAAATGAAAGCATTGAAAGTAATCTGCAAGCACAAAATAGTCTACTCCGTACTTCTTGTGGAAACCTGTTGAAATTCATAGAGCTTAACTACCATTTAAATGTTCATCTAACAATCAACTCCTGTAAATTTAAGAAAATTTCTTCTAGCTAACAAAACATCGATGCCTCTCCTTGCACAGAGATTTAATGAAGAGATTTAAGCAATGATGATCAAATACAACAAAAATCCACTGTGGAATTGATGTTTGTATGGTATTGAATATTTTTCTCTATTTTGGATGATTTTAATGCTTCTATTGTTGGATTCCCATGACTATATTCAACAATTTAGAGGAAAGCAGCCAAAAAATAAGTTAGAATGTATTGATTGTTTCACAGAAATTTAATACAAGCATATTTCATTTTTCAAGTGCATTAATTGATTCTGATAAAAAAGAGAAACTCACCTCCAAATTGATGTTCACTATAGGCAGACAGCTAGAGAGTGATTAAATAAAAACATCCAATCACCTCTCATATATTATCTTAATGAAATGCATTTGAGTAGCTTTTGAAGACTTCTCCAGTTCCCATGATCTCTCATGCAACACCAGATATCTTCACATATCTTTTATGTAGGTCGCTATTGGATCTGAGCTTAGATCCCCTACCTGGCGCACCATCATTTTATATTATTTATTGTTACTTTCATCTCTTTTGGTGTGCATTATATCCTTTTGAACATGACGCACGATTTGGGAGGAAGAAAGGGTTGGTAAAAAAATGATGGCAGTATTTCAAGAGGGTAGGTCGGTTATTGATAATGAGGCTCCATCAAATTGCATGTTTTTCTTTGTTCAAATTTCAAGACTTCAAAATAAAAAAATGTAGTGCATAGTGACTCTTGAACAACAGTTTTAAAATTAATAAATGCACCTTTTAGGCTCAACCAGAACCGATCTAGTAGTAGACTTGATAAACTCTATTTTCCACCATTAGCCATTAATCAAGAGATTGGAAACATACCTACACACCATACAATTTGAAAATGATCAAAACTTTCCTACGTCGTGAATACATACAAGCTACAAAGCGAACAATAATACACAAGCTAGGAGGATGTTGATCACGAGTTGTTGAATTTTCTTTTACACCTATCATATGTATTTTCTTGAGTGTTTCTTAGAAAGTCTAAAAGAGATGTTAACTCACATAAATAAATGAGTGCAGTGAATTCTTTACCAATCTTATGCATTATTTTTTTACTAGACACATAGTAAAATATGCAAAATGTATTGAACGAAACAATTCAAAGGATACCTCATATTTTTTCTTTTATGTTATAAAAGCTAAAAATCTGTATTAAATCACAGCCCCTAAGGAACAATGTGTGTGAGATAATGCACAGGCCTGGGATTGGAATTGAGCGAATGGCGTATTTTTGACTATTTTTAACAAACCAATCGGCTTTAGAAGCTATGACTACAGATATAGTTCCAAAAAACAATGGCTTGGATGAAAATCACATCACACAAAGGATTTTACATCACAAGGACAATGCCATCAATGTGGAAAGGATGAGCATGAGACAAATTCAATCCCTATAAAGCTCACAACCAAAAGTTCCAGGTATAAAAATTTCTGCAAATTAGACAATGCATCTATTCTATTTTGGAAACATTGCATTGCTCATAAATACAAACCAATGCATTGGGTAGGTTAAGTAAATAGCTTTTTAAGCATAGATCATACCTAAAAAACTCTAAAACAACCTATTACAACTGAAATACATGGCTTTTGAAGCAATATATACTAATCTCAAGAGTCAAGATGCAACAATATAAATCGTAAGAAATGAAACAAGACTCAAAGGCGATTGGCTAATAATCACATGCTCTAAAGCCCTCCTTCTAGCGCCAATATGTGAGCACCCTTCAAAATATACAAACACTCATAACCTCAAACATGGGATAGTTACATGCAAATTTATCCAATGCTCCTATGAAATAACATCTTATGCTTCAAAATGCAACAAATAACAAAAGGGATCAAAAAGACATTACAAAAGCATAACATGTACCTATTCCAGATTGGATTGGTGTCAAATGTGCCAATGACCCTTTCCCAATACTTTGTAAAACTCACAAGATGCAATGCAATGGTGATGGGAAAAATTAGTTCTCAATTGAAGAGAGTAACTTTGCATGAGAGTGTAGATGATTTAATGAAGAATCAACCCCCTACTTATAGATTCTCAAGTTGAAAGAATGCTCATAAGAGAGAAATTTGGGATAAAGATTGGACCAATGAAATGAGGCCACTTGTCACATTATGATAGGTTGAGGAATGTGCAAGTATTGGCCAATGTGCCCAAGAGGAGGAGATTCAAATTTGAATTTGTGAATTAAATGTTGAGAGGGGGACATGTAAGAGAGAAGTTATTGCAATGTTGGAAGGGACAAGTCAACTTGTCTTCATATTCAAACTTGAGGGAATATTCCATTTTTATGCCAAGTTGAAAGAAAATGATCAATTTGTAAATGAATTAAAATGATTTATTGGTGCAAGTGGGAAAAGCTAGAGGATGTGATGGGTGGTTAGGTTAAGCTAATTAGGATTAGATTAGCTTAGGTGATGATTAGTTGATATTGACCCATTTGACTTGAATATTTATATTTATTTAAATCAAGAGGGAGAAATATGACTTTTGAGATTTAATTAAATAAAGTTTTGTTTATTTAATTAAAAGGTTGATGCGAGACTTTGATAAATTTAATTTAAATGAATAACCTTAGGAATGAATTAAATAGTCTTGATTTACTTGGTGAATGGATTTGATGAACTTGATTAATTCAATGAGCGGATGAATATGAAAAAAGTGTATAATGCTAATTTCATGTGTCTACAATAAGAAAATGAATAAGAGGTCGTTGTTGGAAGCACCAATTTTTGATACTGATGATGGGTAAGTCTAGCTCATGATGTTTATGCACAGGAACAATATGTGCTTGCAGTGAAAATGTATCAATTTTTTTTGGAATTTCATACTTAGCTTTGAAATGAGAGGGATGCAACTTAAGGTGGATAAAGGAACATCAAATCTAGTATGACCTTGGCAACATAGAGTTGAAAAATGATAAATAGCTTATGACAAAGAGTGTGCTTGATGCAAAAGACAAATCAGCCTTAGCAATTAATCATTGGGTTACTAAGGCACAAGTGTGTATAAATAAGTTTTTTTCTCCTCATTTTAAATATGTTATCTCTTATCATTCATTCATCCACCAATCTTCCATCTCAAGTCAAACAACTTAGGGTTTTAACATTACAAGCTATTCAAGATCAATTTTTAGACATTCAAGGGCATATTCTTCATGTATTGTTGCAAAAACTCAAGATAAATCAGAATGGAAAGGTAATCAACTCCATTATTTCATGTTTCATTCCATTCTTTCTCCATTTTGGTTTAATTACCTAAAAGGGATTTGATGAAGGAAAACCCCCATGGCCTAACATCCAACATTTCTCTTTCTTGTCTTGTGTGTTTGCAGATTTAGCTCTCTTGGAAGCTTGGAAATCATTAACAATAAAAATGCAAGATTCTTTAAGTCTTCTCTTCTTTAACATGCCAAAATATCAACAAAAACACATTTTTTAAGTACAGAAATCAGTGTTTTGAAAACAGACACATTTAGAGAATCAAAGTGGAAATTGAAAGCTCTAAATTCCACTTCTGAAAATCTAAAAATTCAAAAGTGGACTCATTCACCATATGTGGTAAATAAGTCCCACTCTGAGGTCAGTTTTGAGTTTTCTACATTTTTAGATACCCTTTTGTCAGAAATAGTTTGTGGCACAGTTTTTAAGAACTAGGACTAATTTTCCCAAAATGGTGAATGAGACCCACCAAGCCTAAAAATCAGCATTAGCAGCATCCCATAAGCCATTCCCAGTCTTCACCCACATTCCAAGTGCACACTTTCAATTTGGTTTATTTTTGCTTTGTTTTGCATTCATTTCTAGGTGTTTTTGCATGACATAATGTGTTTTCAAACAACATGCATTTGATAGTTTCCTCCTAATAATAAATACATTTCATTATTTTTGTACATTTAAATCAATTCATTTAGACATATTCCATCCATATTCCATCCATATTTTATTGAATTTGAGTATAACATAAGCATTTTGGCCCTTCTTTCTCCTTTTAGGTGAAAAACCCTAGAAGTGCTAGAAAGTACTAGGTTACCAAAAAACTATGTTATAGGATTATGAGTTTTTTGAAATGAAGTTAAGTGACTTGGATTATTGGAAAAATGGAAGGGGGCTTGTGAATATGAACAGGTAGAACCTATCCAGTTTCATAAATGATGGTATATCTTATTGAAATCACAATGATGTTGTTGGCTCTACTACTCCCAATGATCATGTGGCTGGCATGGTTAACAACTATACAAATGGAAAATTTGTCGATATTCAAGTAAATGTTGAAGAAAAGAATAATATTTTCAAAAATGAGAATGACAAGACCTAAAGATATCATCAGGCTTCTCTACTATGTGATGTAGACACTGGTATTGTGCAGAAACTTAACTGTACCTCCAGGAAAGAGCCATATATGGCTAAATCTACTGAAAAAATATGCTAAAATTGATCCATTTCCATCAAAATAATCTTATAATTTTCAACCAAGATAAATGGATGAGGGAAACCTTATTGAATTTTTTGGAAATATTGGAAATCTAATCACTGCAAATAACCTAACTAAGGCTAAGCAATAGGACGAACTAGTTTTAGTCTTCGCAATGAGAGGAGGAACCCATGGTATGACACAATACATCTTGGGATGTCTTGAAGACTGGAGGGAGAAGTGTTAACACTGAAATCGGAAAAACAATAAGAGGTCAGTGTTGGAAGCACCAGTGTTCAATAGCAATGATGGGTAAGCTGAGCTCATGATTGCTATGCAGATGAACAATATGTGCTTGCAGTGAAAATGTATCAAAATTTTTTGGAATTCATACTTAGCTTTGAAATGAGAGGGATGCAACTTAAGGTGGATAAGGGCACATCAAATCTAGTATGACCTTGGCAACATGGAGTTGAAAAATGATAAATAGCTTATGACAAAGAGTGTGCTTGATGCAGAAGACAAATCGGCCTAAAAAATTAATCATTGGGTTACTAAGGTAGAAGTGTGTATAAATAAGTTTTTTTTCGCTCATTTTGCATCTGTTATCTATTAACATTCATTCATCCAGCAATCTTCCATCTCAAGTCAAGAAACTTAGGGTTTTAACATTACAAGCCATTTAAGATCAATTTTTAGACATTCAAGGGCATATTCTTCATGTATTGTTAAAAATATTCAAGATAAATCATTAGGGCAAGGTAATCAACTCCATTATTGTATGTTTCATTCCACTCTTTCTCCATTTTTGTTTAATTACCCAAAAGGGGTTTGACGAAGGAAAACCCCCATGCCCTAACATCCAACATTTCTCTTTCTTGTCTTATGTTTTTGAAGATTTAGGTCTCTTCGAAGCTTGGAAATCATTTAGAATTAAGGAGAAAGATTCTTGAAGTCTTCTATTCATTAACATGTCAAAATATCAATAATTTTTCAAGTTTGAAAATCAGTGTTTCGGAAGTAGACACCTGTAGAGAATCAAAGTGCATACTGAAAGCTCTGAATTCCACTTTTGAATATCTATAAATTCAAAAGTGGAATCATTCACCATGGGTGGAAAATGTGTCCCACTCCAAGGCGATTTTTGAGTTTTCTACATTTTTAGATACCTTTTTGTCAAAAATAGTTTGTGGCACAGTTTTTTAGAACTAGGACTGATTCACCCAGAATGGCAAATGAGTCCCGCCATGCCTAAAAATTAGCATCAGTAGCATCCTAGAAGCCATTTCCATTCTTCACCCACATTGTAGGTGAACACTTTCAAATTTATTTTTTTCTTTTGTTTTGCATTCATTTCTAGGTGTTTTTGTATTAAAGAATGTGTTTTGAAAAAACATGCATTTTGATAGTTTCCTCTTAATAATAAATACATTTCATTATTTTTCTACATTTACATTAGTTCATTTATACATATTCCATCCATATTCCATCCATATTGCATTGACTTTGAGTGTAACATAAGCATTTTGGCCCTTTTTCTCCTTTTAGATGAAAAACCCTAGAAGTGCTAGAAAGAACTAGTGTACAGAAAAACTATATTAAAGGATTATAAGTTTTTTGAAACAAAGTTAAGTGACTTGGATTATTTGAAAAATGGAAGGGGGCTTTTGACTATGAACATGAAGAACCTATCAAGTGTCATAGATGATGGTATATCTTATTGCAATCACAATCATGTTGTTGGCTCTACTACTCCCAATGATCATGTGGCTGGCATGGTTAACAACTATACAAATGGCACATTTGTGGATATTCAAGTAAATGTTCCAGAAAAGAATACTATCCTCAAAAATGAGAATGACGACACTTGGAGATATCGTCAGGCTTCTCTACTAAGTGATGTAGACACTGGAATTGTACAGAAAGTTAACTGTATCTCAAGGAAAGAACCATATATGGCTAAATTTACTGAAAATAATATGCTAAAATTGGTCTTTTTCCATCAAAATAATCAGAAAATGAATAAGAGGTCGTTGTTGGAAGCACCAGTGTTCAATACCGATGATGGGTAAGTCTAGCTCATGATTGCTATGCGCTTGCAGTGAAAATGTATCAAAAAAATTTGGACTTCATACTTAGATTTGAAATGAGAGGGATGCAACTTAAGGTGGATAAAGGTGCATCAAATCTAGTATCACCTTAGCAACATGGAGTTGAAAAATGATAAATAGTTTATGACAAAGAGTGTGCTTGATGCAGAAGACAAATTGACCTCAACAATTAATAATTGGGTTAGTAAGGCACAAGTGTGTAAAAATAAGTTTGTTTCTCCTCATTTTACATCTATTATCTCTTATCATTCATTCATCCACCAATCTTCCATCTCAAGTTAAGCAACTTAGGGTTTTAACATTACAAGCCATTCAAGATCAATTTTTACACATGCAAGGGCATATTCTTCATGTGTTGTTGCAAAAATTCAAGATCAACCATCATGGAAAAATAATCAACTCCATTATTGCATGTTTCATTCCATTCTTTCTCCATTTTGGTTTAATTACCTAAAAGGGGATTAAAGAAGGAGAACCCCCATGCCCTAACATCAAACATTTCTCTTTCTTGTCTTCTGTGTTTGAAAATTTAGCTCTCTTCGAAGCTTTGAAATCACTAATAATAAATTTGCAAAATTATTTAAGTCTTATCTTCATTAACATGTCAAAATATCAACAAAAACTCATTTTTCAGGTTTGAAAATCAGTGTTTCGGAAGCAAACACCTGTAGAGAATCAAAGTGCAGACTGAAAGCTTTGAATTCCACTTTTGAATATCTAGAAATTCAAAAGTGGACTCACTCACCATGGGTGGTGAATGAGTCCCACTCCAAGGTTATTTTATATTTTTCTACATTTTTAGATACCCTTTTGTCAGAAATAGTTTGTGGCACAGTTTTCTAGAACTTGGATTGATTTTCCTAGAATGGCGAATGAGGCCAACCAAACCTAAAAATAAGCATTAGCAGCATCCCAGAAGCCATTCCCAATCTTCACCCACATTCCAGGTGCACACTTTCAATTTGGTTTATTTTTGTTTTGTGTTGCATTCATTTCTAGGTGTTTTTTCATTACACAATGTGTTTTCAAACAACATGCATTTTGATAGTTTCCTCTTAATAATCAATACATTTCATTATTTTTCTACATTTGAATCAATTCCTTTAGACATATTGCATCTATATTCCATCCATATTGCATTGAATTTGAGTGTAACATAAGCATTTTGGTGCTTCTTTCTCCTTTTAGGTGAAAAACCCTAGAAGTGCTAGAAAGAACTATGGTACCAAAAAACTATGTTACAAGATTATAATATTTTTGAAATGAAGTTAAGTGACTTGGTTTATTCAAAAAATGGAAGGGGGCTTGTGAATATGAATAGGAAGAACTTATCCAGTGTCATAAATGATGGTATATTTGATTGCAATCACAATGATGTTGTTGGCTCTACTACTCCCAATGATCATGTGGTTGGAATGGTTAACAACTATACAAATGGCACATTTGTGGATATTCAAATAAATGTTCCAAAAAATAATTATATCCTAAAAAATGAGAATGATGACACTTCGATATATCGTCAGGCTTTTCTACTATGTGATGTAGACAGTGGTATTGTGCAAAAACTTAAATGTACCTCAGGGAAAGAGCCATATATGGATAAATCTACTAAAAAAAATGCTAAAATTGGTCCATTTCCATCAAAATAATCTAAAAAATTTTGAACCAAGCTACATGGAAGAGGGAAACCTTATTGAATTTGTTGGAAATATTGGAAATCAAATCATTCCAAATAACCTAATTGATGCTAAGAAATAAGAGGAATTAATTGCAACCTCTGCAATGAAACGAGGAACCCATGTTATAACACAACACATCTTGGGATGGCTTGAAGACTAGAGAGTGAAGTGTTAACACCGAAATCAGAAAATGAATAAGAGGTCATTGTTGGAAGCACCAGTGTTCAATACCGATGATGGGTAAATCTAGCTCATGATTGCTATGCATAGGAACAATATGCGCTTGCAGTGAAAATGTATCCAAAAATGTTGGACTTCATACTTAACTTTGAAATGAGAGGGATGCAACTTAAGGTGGATAAAGGTGCATCAAATATAATATGACCTTGGAAACATGGAGTTGAAAAATGATAAATAGTGTGCTTGATGTAGAAGACAAATCAACCTCAACAATTAATCAATAGAGAATCCATAGGAGTGGCAACACATCTTGAAAAGGGCATATCAATTTCACTAAAATTTCCACTGTAAACCTGTGCTTGAGTCTCCATGATCAGAAGAGGGAAAGAAGAGAAGCTACAAATGTGAAAATGATAGGGAAACATCAAATGAATGACCAAGATGAAGAGGGTAGTGTGGACACATCCAGACCTTTTCCCATAGGCCTATGAGGGATGTAGGTGACATCACAAAAAGGAAGCAAGTGCACGAGCTATGGCCCCATGGATAGTGGACCCCGTGAGGAAAAGTAAAAGGCATGCACAAAAGGTTTTAAAAGCCTAATGAAATATTAAAACAAAAACCTTTGCTAAATAGTGAAAATAATAAAAAATGTTGAAGCGAGGCATTAAGAGTGGAATGGAATTTGCCCGCCAGCCCACGAGGACTCATGCTACCATCAAGAAAAAGTAGTGGCTAGGTAGGGAGAAGCTCTTGAGTGGGCCCAAATAAATTCTATAAAGTTTTTTAAACTTTTAAATATTACTCGATGAAATAATTTGGGGCTTTTAAATTATTTAAAAGCAAGTTTTAATTGTGAAGCGAAATAAAGGCATGAGTAATTATTTTATTTCCCTTTGTTGGTGGGATTTTAAAATTGATAATTCATGGGTAAAGATATTTTTACATGAAAATTTACATTTTTAAGCCTTCCCAAAGGTTATGATTTAAATTAAATTGTTGGGAATTAAAATATTAAAATGTGGAATGTGAGGGGCAATAAAGAGTGAAATATAAGGCTCACGAGTGAATGAGTATTCATAGATAAATGTAGAGGTGAAAAGTAGTAAAGCACGATGTAATATAAAGGTTAGGGGGATTCCATTATAAAAGTAAATATTTTATTTGTTGGGGATAAAAGTTCTATGCAGTAGATAGGAAAAAAAAATACAAGAGTTTTCATGGGAAAAACAAAGAGCAAAGTAAAATTTTTGCAGAGGAGCAGAATATTGTTAGTCTGGGTAAAATGAAGTGAAGCTTTTTCACAAGTAGGGATTAATTTTCTATTTGGAGGCAAAGTGTTTGATAAAATATGTGAAGTGTTAATAGGTAAAATGAGAGGACAAGGATTTTATGGAGACTTTTTATTTCAAAAAAAAATATTTTCAATGACAAGGCATGGATGAAGAAGGTCATCATGATGAAGAATATTTTCTGTTAGAAGGGTAGTAAATGCAAGATGCATGAATATGGGAGTAGATTGAAACTTCTTTAGGAAGTAGAAGCAGTTAGAGATCAATGGAGAGGAATGGATCTAGGTGTCAACTGTAGATGTAGTTTTAGGGTTTCTCCTTCTTCTATATATTCTTTCTTCTTCTTATTTGTAGGAGGTTGCACATTTTGGTTTTCACGGGAACACTTTTGTAACAAGGGTTCAAATGTATAATGCTAGATTTTTAGGTTTCTAGAGTGGTCTGAGTTTTTTAATGAAGAATTTAATTACAATATAGTCATAGTGAACTGTAGATTTTTGGCATCAATGAACTTCTCTAGCTCTTCTAGGGTTTTTCACCTAAAAGGAGAGAGGGAGGGCCAAAAATGCTAAAGGGTTCATTAAATTATATTTTGTGTGATGTTATTTAAGCTAAATGAAGTGAACTAAAATAATTTAAGTGATCTAAAAGATTGATTATGAATGCAAAACAAAGATGTATGCTCTATTGGAAAACACACTATGATATGCAAACATTGAACTAAAAGATGAATAAATGCCAAACAAAAGGAGAAAGGTTGAATTAGAATGCACCTGGGATAGATTTGAGGAATCTAAAATGGTCTGAATGCTATCTAAAATTACTGAAAAATCAACAGTGGGACTCATTTTCCCAAGGTGGTGAATTAGTCCTACTTCTAGTGAAAACTATCGGGAACTAGTTTCTAACTGTTGGGATGTAGAATCTAAAAAAACCTAGATTGTTAGTCTTAAGGTAGGACTGATTCACCACCTCCGAAAATTTTTAGAAATCAAGAGACAACTTTGCAACACCAGATCTGGAAATGTTTGCTTGTCAGGTTGTCGAAGTCAATTCTACAAGAAACAAACAAAAAACCTTCCCCAAGCTTGACTTGAAGCACCTAGTTGACTTGTTGGCCAATGCTCAATCACCTAAATGATTTTTAAATCTGCACACATAGGTTTGCAAACACATATGCAAGAGGGGAAAAATGGTTGAGGGTTAGCAAATAGGGGCTTTCTTTGGTCAAACCCCACTTTGGTAATCAAACCATTAATGAAATAATGAAATGAAAGAGAATGATAAATAAATAGCATGGAAGTGCTATCAACTTACCAAACCCTTGTTTATGAATGTATGAAGTTGTATTAATGAATGCTCGACAATTCTTGAATAGTACTTGATTTGATGTTGTAAGATGCTTGAATGCTTGAGTGAATAGGTGAATGAATGAACTTGATGAATTGTGGTTGAAATAGATGTAAAAAGACTTATTTATACAATCTTGTGCCTTAGTAACCTATTAATACCTCATTATAGGCCAACATCAAGTGATTTTGAATAAAAACCCAAAAAGAAATTTTAAGCATTTTAAATTTGGAACAAGGGGAAGTCATTCGCCACCTATGGCGAATGGGTCCCACCTAGGACTTGAAAATGTGTTTCAGGAATTATTTTGTATTTAATGTTGTTTTTCGAGCTTACATTAAAAAATGCACTTAATTAAACCATATAAGGGAATAAAGGTGTCAAATAAAGCATAAGAAAGGTGTAAATAGTGAGGTTATGCCTAGAAAAGCATGAAATCTTATTACAAAACTTTACAATACTTCAAAATAGGACTTGATTAGTGACAAAAAGGTGATTTTTAGGTGAATTGCAATTAATAGAGTCTAGAAGAGTGTAGAATTTTTTTAGAACACTTCACAACACCTTCACAAGACATCATTGTTTGAATTTTAGTACCTAAATGTGCATGTTGAAGCCATATTATGACAAAATCATAGCAAAATAGGCCAAATATCATGAAACAAGGCCTAAAAGACCATGAAAATAATAAGGGTCCATTTTTCTATGATGCACATAGCTGAATGTAAATGACATAATATTTGTAACTGGTTGTCTCCATTGTTCACATTGCTAAAATTCTGAATATGAGTAATCAAAGATTGTTATTATTCAGCTTCTTGTCTTTCCTTGTATGTTTGTTTGATTTTATTACTCTCATTCAAATAATGAGTTAATTTGTAGTAACAAAAATGGAGGTTTATGATGTGTGCTAGGATTTCTAAGTATGGATAGTTTAGTTGTTGGTATCAATGGCGTAATGCATGATCTTATAGGCATGATTATGATAGAATGAATGTTGCGTTAGGTTTTAAATTACATGGTTTGGATGACTCCACCCTGGGACATGGCATTGGTCTCTTAATGTTGTAGTTTCGTGAGATTGTTTATGTGTAACTAAAATTTTGAAATCAAATTTACCTATCAATCTCAATTTAATTATGTGTGGAGTTTAATGAGTTACATTTCTCATGTTTAAATTAGGAATTACTATAGAGGTCAACCAAGCCTTTAGAGTATTGTGTCTATTAAGCATCTAAAGGAGAATCATCTATTTATTGTATTCTAGGTACTTTGGCAAACAAAATAATTTGTAAGCATACTATTGGGGAGACCCACCTTGGTTTAATAGAGCCAAAAGTGTAAAATATTTCAATCTTTTTGACTAAATCTTGTTCGTTGACCAAATCCATCTCTGAGTCTAAATATGAGAAAGTGGATATTCTTTAGGACTCATTACATCTATTGATTTGGGAACCAACAGTTACATAGGTAGTTTTACCATTACTTCAGTTGCTCACAATTGCTCACAATTATTTCAATTGTTCAACTACTTCCTTTGTGTATAAATGTTGATGTGTACCATGAAATAAGACAATTAAGTTTTATGCATTTATCTATCAGTTCTTCCATTCAAGATAGTAGGAAAAGTTGTATTTTGTAAAAAAAAATTGTCATTTAATGTGTAAGTAGGTTAAAGCTATGATTTAGGTCCTAGGTCACAATTTTCTTGAACACATCAAGTTTTTTAACAAAATAACTTAATACCTAATCACATTATAGAATAATAGTTTTGTAAATCATAAAAGTACATAAATAGGACACATTAGGATCACAAAAATATGATATGGTGAAATGGGATCTAAGGCTAATTGCTAACCTAAATCACACATTCCATCATCAACATTGTGGGACATAAAAATAACCAAGATAAATGATTTGGATGTTACCCTCAAGGGAAGAGAAAGAATAGCTCTTATCCCCTTTTCATTGTTGGATTGTTAAATCAAAGAAATAAACTATTACAACATCTAACTAATGCAAAATAGAAGAGCATAAATAGAAAGAAGAGCTTAATAATGTAGAGAGGAAGGAACTTGGAATAAAAGTATGATGTAAAATTCACTGGAATGGGGGGAGGGTTTCCTTTTCTAGAAATATTTTTTCGTCTCAAAACATATATAGGAGCATCATAGTTTATAGATTTTTTTTGCCAAGATTAGCTTCAAAAGTTTGATAGTTTTTGAATAATCAGTCTTTCCTTAATTTGACTAGAGAACATGCTTGAATGTTTCTATTATGGTTTTAAACTCTTGAGGTTTCCAATCCACTTTTGAGATTTTGAATGGATGAAAAATAATTATAAATAAAAATTATATAGATTACCACTCAAATTTGTATTCCTTCTTGGACTAAAGTCAATTGTATAATCTCATACAAAGAGAATTGAAGGTTGCTTGAAGATATTGCAATTGTTAGTGCTCATAACAATAATAAACTTAAAACAATAAACATCTTACTATGCATAAAAAAATATTTGGATTGTGTGTTATGGATATGAATTTGGCTAAAAGAGTTTATGTTTCTTATTCTACTCTTGAAATTAATTTTGTAGACAATTAAAATATTACCTTAGCCAACCATACCTTATTTTAGTGTATCCTCAACCATTAATTAAATAAATATCTACTATTTATTTAATTATTCCCATCCTTTCACACCTTTATTCTAATCCCTTAATTAAATAAATGTTTATCATTGATTTAATTAATATCCCTTATTCTAATTAGAAGGATTTGGTGTAGGCAGGGGAGCGATCAATTGCACTGGGATGCTTCTCCAAATGGTATTTACTCAGCCAAGATAGGATATAATATCCTATCGTCTTCAGGAGATGAAAGTTTAGTGATCCCTTTGAGTCTTTGCTGGAATAAAGCATGTCTCCCAAAAGCAGGGATTTTCACATGGGCCGCAACACAGGGAAGAGTCCTCACAGGTGATAGGTTTATCAAAATGGGTTATCATGGCCTGTCTAGATGCCCACTTTTCTAAGAGACTGAGGAAACAGTGGACCACTTCCTCTTAAATTGCAAATTCACTTATCAGATGTGGTGTTGGTTGTGCACAAAGCTGCATTGGCTAACTGTCTTTCCCAATACCTTATTAGAATTCCTAAACACCTGGCCTAGCCACTCTCAGAATACAATCTTTGGGGATTTATGGGAAATGAGACCTTCAATTCTAATCTAGGAAGTGTGGAAGGAGAGGAATAGATGTCTTTTTCAGGATAAGGAGTTGTCAATCTCAAGACTTCAGTGTAAAATTGAGGGGAGCATTGTAGAACTTTTCAACACATGTTTGGTAGATAAGACCCCAAAGAATATAAATTTTGCAAAATGGGATGCCTGGATTATGAAATAATGGTATGGAATTAAAGCCCCTCCCTTTAGAGGAATAGCAAATGTGGCATCTGATGAACTGCGCAACAAAACACAGTGGCTTCCTCTTGAGCAGGGTTGGGTCAAATTGAACTTCAATGGTGCTTCAAAAGGGAATATGGGGCCATATGGGGCTGATTGCATTGTATGAACTTCCTTAGGAATGACTTGGGGGAGATTGGCCCAGTCTCTTGTAGAAGGAACAAATAATGCAGCTAAATTCCAAGCTCTCCTACTTGGACCGAATATCTGTAAGGATCTAGGAATTAAAAATTTGGTAGTAGAAGGTGACTCAACTCTGGTCATAAATGCTCTTAGGACTAGGTAAATTCATAATTGGAGGTTAGGGTTTTATCTGGAAGTTGCACTAGAGCAATTAGGGAAATTTGAACAAGTGATGCTCAACCACATGTTGAGGGAAGGTAGCACAGAAGTTGATTCCCTATCAAATAAGGGAGTAACTGGACTTGGATTTAAAGAATGCTTTATAGTGTGAATGAATATTGTGGGTGGTAGGGTGCCCCCCTCATGCTCCTTCTCTTAGTAACCCATGAGCCGATGAAAAGACAAGAAAAATCATTTGTGAGTGATGAGAGAGCAAACCAGGGTGTTGGTAGGGGAGTGCAAGCTAGCAAAAACGTGGCAAGGCCACATCACCTCCTCTGTCGTTAGCGATAACCTAAGGTGATAGAGGGATGTCAACAAAAGGCTTTAAGTAGAGTTGTAAGTATTCATAAACTAGGGAGATCCTGGAGGTGACCGTCATTTAGGGATTCATAATGGCCATGCCAAATAGAGAGACATGTAAAGCACAAATTTCATGTTATATCACGCAAATTGGTTGGGTGGAAGAAGATGATTATTATGAGGTGATGTTCGAGTTAAGGCTTGTGCTTGCAGGACATAATCTTCATGCAAGGATAGATTTCCTTGCACATTAACCTGTTGTGCATGTTTTACACACATGCCCCACTGTAGGTAGGGACCCCCTTTTTTTCACTCATGATCGGCTACTTTGCTCTTATCTTGTTTTGTGTGCCCATTTCTAAGCCCAAATTGGTCATGTGCCTTCAAACAATCAAAATCTCCTACCCAAATTCACCTACTTGGGGTATTCAAATCTGTGGAGAAATAAGTTCCCCGTCCCCTTTCTGCCTTTTATCTTGTTCCTGTTATTTTGGAAACATCCGTGGACCCCTGTCACTCCCGTTTCCACATTTTTTACTTTGGGGGCAACCTTTTTGGCTTTGGGATGTGTTTGAAGTGCGTAAATGAATTACCAAGGTTTCGTCAATGTTCCATTAGGTTTCGATGGTTTCAGAACTTTCCCTCTGGAATTCCCTTCCTCCTTAGATATTTGGAAACATCTGCGAGCCCCCGTCACTCCCGTTTCCTCATTTTTGGCTTTGGGGGCAACCTTTTTTTGCTTTGGGATGTGTTTGAAGTGCGTAAATCAACTGCCAAGGTTTTGTCAATGTTCTGTTAGGTTTTGATGATTTCAGAATTTTCCCTCTGGAATTCCCTTCCTCCTTAGCTACTTGGAAACATTCGCAGGCCCCCGTTGATCCCGTTTCCTCATTTTTTACTTTGGGGGCAACCTTTTTTGGCTCTGGGATGTGTTTGAAGTGCGTAAATGAATTTCCAAGGTTTCATCAACATTTCGGCAAGTTTCAATGGTTTCAGAACTTTCCCTCTAGAATTTCTTTCCTCCTTGGCTGTTTGGAAACATCTACGGGCCCTCGTCACTCCCGTTTCCTCACTTTTGACTTTGGGGCAACCTTTTTTGGATCGGGGATGTGTTTGAAGTACATAAATGAACTGCAAAGGTTATTTCAATGTTCTGTTAGGTTTCGATGGTTTCAGAACTTTCCCTCCGGAATTTCCTTCCTCCTTGGCTGTTTGGAAACATCCGCGGGCCCCCGTCACTCCCGTTTCCTCATTTTTGACTTTGGGGGAAACCTTTTTTGGCTCTGAGATGTGTTTGAAGTGCATAAATTAACTACCAAGGTTTTGTTAACATTCGGTTAAGTTTTGGTGGTTTTGGAGCTTCGTCCCCCTTTTGCTATTTTAGAACATCCGGCGGCCACCTCCCTTTCGGCCTCCAGAACCCAAGTCCTCCATGGCCATTTCCAAGAGTCCATCCCTCCTTGGCTGTTTTGAACATCTGGGAGCTTGCCTCCTTCCTGGCTGTTTTGAACATCTGGGAGTCTCCCTTCTTCCTGGTTGTTTTTAACATTCAGGAGCCTTCCTCCTTCCTTGCTATTTTGAACATCCGAGAGCCTCCCTCCTTCCTAGCTATTTTGAACATCCAAGAGCCCGCCTCCTTCCTGACTATTTTGGCTTCCATCCACTGTCTTCCTTTTGGCTTTCTTCCCCTGTCTTTCTACCCTCTAGCGCTCACACCCTTGAAGCACACATTAATGTTTATGGCCCAAATGAACTCCAAATATGAATATCAAGATATTTTGATGATGCATGGATAGATCTAACAGGGAATTTGTAGGTTTGACTGACATTTTCCTTAACTCATGTATAAATGCACTTACAACACTTCGTGTTTGTAGGATTCAAGAGGCCTTCCGTAGGTCTATCGAAGAGGCCCATTGAGGGAGTTGTCCTACCTTTTTCCAGATGATGATGATTTATAAGGAGCTTTCCACCCAAATCAGGGGCCACCAATCTATTGGTGCAAGTCATTGACCGACTTGTTTGGTCCAATCAAAAATGTTGCAAGTCCACTAGATGGAGGGCAACCTTCAAACAGTCTCTGCTATAGTAAAAAGAGAAATCAGCTACAAGACAAATTTGCTACAACACCTAAGCACTAGATGACAAAATAAAGAAAAGACAAGGAATGTATTTTAAAATTGCTGGATAATAAGGGGTAGGTGAAACCCTAATGTAATCAAATCTAGACCATTCATTGCAAATTGATCCTAGCCATTCATTTGGGATTTGGAAAACTATAAATAGGGGCTTGCCCCTCATTTGTAAGGGTTGGAGAATTGATGTAAAGACATTCTACAACAATAGAAAGCAACATTGCATGATTTATGGGTGTTCCTTTTGAGTTTGCTCTTTATGTATGCATGGTTCACCTTCCATGTTAGTTTTAGTGTTAGTTTATTGAATGGGAGTAGTGATGATGTTTGTTTTTTTAGTATTTGATGAGCTTCCAACTCATACTTTTTGTGGTTCATTAATGATGAATCACTTTGCAAAGCTAGTCTGAGCCTCTTTCCTTATTGTTGCAACTTAGTTCGATTGCATGTACATGATGTGTGTATGTGATGTGAAAATATACAGTCCTTAAAAAATTGCACTGGTTTTGTGTAGTTGTAGGTTTCTCTTGGTCAAGAAAAACTTAGTTTAGGAAGTCTGTCTACTTTAGCAGCCACCATTGTTATTTTGCACTCGTAGCTTAGGATTAGAATAGATTTCTTAACCCTTCTTCTTTTGCTATATATTTTAATCCTTGGTTAGAGTAGGACCCAAAGCATCACCATGAAGCTAAATGAGATGAACTTGATGAGTTTCAACTTGTTGTTTTGAGTGGACAGCCACTATTCATTCACTTTCAGCACTTTGAAACTGCATTTGCAAACCCAACTTCCATGCTTTGTAACTCATCCGTAAGACTGCCTTGTGATTCTAGCAAATCACATCAAACAACTGAGATATTCCAAGCACTATCAAGACCTGACATTAGAGACCTTGGGATAGTGTTCTGTAATCTAATTGTGGAAGATTGTCTTTCAAGAGAGGTAGTGCACCTATGCACTACCTATGTTCAAAAGTGCATAAAAAACACATCAACATAACCCAAGTTTGTGTGTAATGGTTTAGCCTTGTTGATTACGAGCCTTTTAAATGTTGATGGATGATGGAATTTATTCGTATGGTTCTCACAACTTTTTTTGTTGGTTGTGTCTGTGCAGGGAGCTTTCGGCTAGAGTGCAGCTAATGGCTAACGTGAGTAGATCAAAATTCATCATTTTTGTCTCTATAGAGGGGCTAGAAATTTTTGGCGCTGATACTCCTATTTCATTGGTGGTGATGGAGAGGAAATAGCATTTATGGAGATCATAGACCAAAGGCTAAAAATAATTCTACTTGTGGATGATCCTTTGGTCATGGTAACAGTCAAAATGATTTTAGGAAAGGGTCACCTGGATAGAAAATAATTTGTGAGGGAAAATTCATACATATCCTCACGATTCTTGGCTGCCATTCTAGATGTGGAAGTGTCTAAGGCAGAGGCAAGGGAATTGATGATGAATCTTTTCCGCAGTGACTTGTTAGGAGGTTTGGGGAAGACACTAAAAGTGCCCTTCATGGCCAAAGGAATTCCACATCCCTCTGACTTGGAGCTCCTGTGGAAGATGGATGAAGCAGTAAAGGTATACCCCTTTCTTTTATATTTAAAGGGGATTGAGCTCATGAGGCACAAGATGATCTCGACAATGGCGGTTGAATATCTGAACTGAAAAATGGGGTTGGTGGTAGAGGAGGGCTTGGAATGGGTGGAAGATTTTACTACATTTGTAGAATTAAATGGTATCCTGTGAGGCTCGACCTCTGTGCATGAACTTTTTTGTTTAAAAAGTTATAGCTTGGTGTTAGGTTTTGAGACACGCAGTGTGACTGCAATTTTGTGCTAGGTGTAGTATGTTCCCCACATTGGTAGGGTTTAGTTTCTATGGAAGTTCAGTGGTTTTCCTGCGTAGCAACCAAAATGTACTTTTTCTTAAAACTTTAATTTATAATATAACCCTTGCGTATCAAAAAATAAAATAAAAAAATCTTTTATTCTAATATATTAATGAAATAAATATTTATCGTTTATTTAATTAATATCCATTTCCATAATCTTTTAATTAATTAAATATTTAATATTTATCTAATTATTTTACCATCATGATACCATTAATTAAATAAAATATTTATTTATTTAATCAAGTACCCTTTATCCTCTATCCTTGCCCATTTAATACTATGCCTTTGTCTTTTCCACATGGATCATAATATAATTTTTTTCTCATGTGATAAATATCCCCTTCTCATGTCTAACTAACTCCTTACATAGTTTCATTGAATCTAAACACCCACCCAAAATTCAAACTAAATTTTCATCTTATCCATTCATCTCATTTAACCTGTAAATCCTAAACATTTCCATAAGGAATTTTTTCCTTATCTCTATCCTAAAACAAGATTCTATCCATCATTTAACACTTTTCATATGATTTCATCCTTAATTTAAACCCTAATTCTCCTTCAATATCAACCATTTGATATCAATCATTTATAATATTTGATTTTTCCGCTTCAAGGCTCTATATTTAGAGTCTCCCATCCTTTATTTTTCATCTCTTGAGCCATCATACCTACATAGTATCATCTTGATCACTCACATATCAAATCGTATCAAAGTTGTGCTAAAGTATTAAGAAATCCACATATCAACATCAAGAAAAAATCAAATGGAATAAGAGTGCACTCTATTTTCCCCCATCAAGAAGAGGAGCAAAGATTCTAGCTATAGGTATTGTGCTTTTGTATTGCTTTTATCTTCCTTTATTTTTCTTCAATATTTTCTAACCTCTTTAACTTTAATTATCTTTTAGTTGCTTGAGAGATCAAATTTTCAATAGATGTTCAGATAGAGGGAAAGACTTAT